>VYZV01004700.1:22360-61631 GCA_013401275.1 Pandion haliaetus | reverse complement strand
GGTCCGACATTTTGGCGCGCGCGTCCGACATTTGGGGGCTGCGAATTTACCAGCAGCTTCTTAAAGGGGCCGCCTCTGCAGCCCCCCCCTCCCCTGCCACCAAAGAAAACCGTGCCACACAAACCCATAACACTCAGCCATACAATTTCTCTCTGATACAAAGTATTCTGACTGTCTGTTATGGGGGTGATTCTTCACAATTATGTCACACAGTAGGTTGAACTTTGCTGCAGTGAAACAAATTCTCACCATGATCTGCATAAACATCAACCTACCTTTTCAATTTCTTGTTAATAGCAGTAATGTTCAGAGAACCCAAATACAGTTTCAAATACTTCCCTTTGGAAAATGCCTCTTTTTTCCTGGATACTCTGCTGAACACAACCCTGTTTTGAAGTAGACTTCAAATATTCCGTTCAAATAGATTTTAGTTATTTAAATGTCTGTTTAGTAGTGAAAATATATACTGACTGTGATACTTATTTTTTGTCATACAGGGCCTCAAAAATAAGACCGTGACTGAAGGTGAGTCTGTCACTCTGGAGTGCCATATCTCTGGTCACCCTCAGCCTACTGCGACATGGTACAGGGAAGACTACAAGATTGAGAGCTCAATGGACTTCCAGATCACTTTCAAAGCAGGGATTGCTCGCCTTGTGATTCGTGAAGCCTTTGCAGAAGACAGTGGAAGATTTACCTGCACTGCTACCAATAAGGCTGGGAGTGTCAGCACATCTTGCCACTTGTATGTGAAAGGTAAGTATATCACTGTAGGAAGATCATGATTTTGTTAACTGCATATTACTTGTAATGTAACTTAAACATTTTGTCAGCTCCCAAGTAGAACATATGCCTTGAATTATATTCCAGGGCTGTTAGTAACAGGGCTCTAAGAATATGAGGAAAAGGTCAATTACAGGCTGATGGAGACTCTTAACTTTGCTTCCTCAGTGGAAGTACTTGGCCCTCTGAGCCAACGAACTACTTAACCTTCTTTCTCTTCATGTCAGCTAAACTCACTGCTTAAGCACTATTAAAGTATTTTAAAATCCAATATATCATATTTGCCTTGCAGTTTCAGAAGAAATTGAGACTCGAGAAACCATTTCTGAGAAGGCTGTTACAGAAGAGAAACGGTAAAGTTACTTTTCTAAACAGACTGCTCCTGCTGTGGTCATTAGTTTCTTGTGCTCTGTTTATGAGAGCTTCAAACATCAGCTCACTTACCTGCACTGGAATCTTCTTTCAGCTACGTGGAGACAAAGGACATTGTAATGGAAGATGTCTCTGCTGCAGCAGAGGAAGTATCGGGAGAACCCATACCTCCTTTCTTCATAAGAAAACCCATAGTACATAAATTAATTGAAGGTGGGAGTATTATTTTTGAATGCCAAGTAGGGGGCAACCCAAAGCCACATGTCTACTGGAAAAAAGGTGGAGTTCCTCTAACGACTGGCTACAGGTACTTTGAAAGCAATGCACAAAAACCATTTAAACATCATTTTTAAGAATATTTAATTGACAGTACCATAATTTTTATTCTCTTACTAATGCTGAGCCAAATAACATCACTGATTTCTGTTAAATTTTCTTTTTGAAATGGAAAAATAATAGGATCATGTCTTAATGTGTGAGACTTTAGAAGCTACTAAGTTTTAAAATATAAATATTCAAAAGACCACAAAATGAGAAATGCTCTACATCCTTAAAAACAGATCAGGAACAAGTTTTGCATTTGTTTTATTCTGCCTATGCAATGTTTGCATTCTGTCTATGCAAATCTTGTTTATAGAAAGCAACACACTTTCTAGCAGAGGAAAAAAATACATTTGTAACATTCTTGAAATATATCATGTTATAATGACCCGTATTAGGACAAACAATGTGCACACAGCATATACCGTTTTATTGTGTCTAATAACCAGATCTCTAATATTTCAGTACTGCTGTTTGTATCCCATTTATTTTAGTGACAATGGAAAGAAAGTAGACCTATACTCTAGTTTCAGCATGGTTACTTTGCCCACGCTGTTCTGCAGATTCATTGAGTGAGAACTGCCTGCAAAGGTTTACCTTTTTTTGTCTTGCACAAGTTAGGAGTGATTCTGATTAGTTATATAACTAAGAGGGAACTCACTAAAAAGTCCGTTTATCAGAATTATAGAGGGCTTGTACTTTTATGTTTTCTACAGATACAAAGTGAGTTACAAAAGAGAAACTGGGGAATGCAAACTTGAAATTTCCATGACTTTTGCCGACGATGCCGGAGAATACACAATTGTTGTTCGTAATAAACATGGAGAAGCTTCTGCAACGGTCTCCTTACTAGAAGAAGGTATATTGTAGATTAAAGAAGTGGGAAAAATGTTTCTTAAAATTAACTTTAAAATGGGAAAAAGACTTTAAATTTTGCTGCAAATTCTTTGCAGCTTAGTTTGGTCAATTCAAGAAACATTAACATCTGGTCATTCTGTTTCTGCAAGACAGAGAATTTGACATCAGGTTCTTGAAGGACTTATATTCTTTGCTAGAATGTGTAGCTATAGGAAACTTCTTCTGCTGACATCCGTAAGAGTCTACATAAGACATTGAGAGAGTGATGTTGGGAAAGGAGGTTAATGAAGTAGTAAGTTGTTATATTACAGGGAAAGAAGCTACCTTAATTTTTTTTTTTTTCAATTGTCCTCATAAATATGCATCAAAGTTTGCAGGAGACAGAGCTGTGGTGAAGCAAGTGTAAAATAGGCTTTACGGGTGCTTCCACTTTAGAGAACTAGGACAACTAAATAGCACAGTAAAACACTTACCTGTTTATAAAGGTCATCTGAGGTCTTCAGTCTTTGTATTTTATTGCTGCTTGTATTTTATCAGCTAAACAGACAGAAACTCTGCTTGAATCACCAAAACCAGTAAATTAAGTTTGTACTTTTAGGTTGGATATTAGGAAAAATTTCTTTACTGAAAGGGGGGTTAGGCATTGGAACAGGCTGCCCAGGGAAGTGGATGAGTCGCTGTCCCTGGAGGTATTCAAAAAGCTTGTAGACAAGGCACTTTAGGACATGGTTTACTGGGCATGGTTGATGGTTGGACTCGATGATCTTAAAGGTCTTTTCCAACTTAAATGATTCGATGATTGTTTTCTCTATTCAGTCAAATGAAAACGACAAAACCTTATCAAAATCAATGTGTTCTTAATTCTTAGCTGATTATGAAGCCTACATAAAATCGCAGCAAGAAACGATGTACCAAACTCAGGTGACTGCATATGTACAGGAACCTAAAGTGGCTGAGGTAGCCCCAGCTATTTCATATGGTGACTTTGAAAAAGAATATGAAAAAGAACAAGCCCTAATTAGGAAGAAAATGGCGAAAGATACAGTGATGGTCAGAACTTTTGTAGAAGATGAGGTATGCCTACCACTCCATACTCATTTTGTATACTGCTGTTTTACCAGTACAAATCACTTCTTTACAAGGTCATTATCTGACACACAGACTAATGGTCTTGCTTTTCTGTATAGGAATTCCATATTTCTTCTTTTGAAGAAAGACTTATCAAGGAAATTGAACTCAGAATTATTAAGACCACCTTAGATGAACTTCTTGAAGAAGACAGAGAGGAGATGATGGTTGATATTTCTGAATCTGAAGCTATAGAAGCAGGATTCGATTTAAGATTAAAGAATTACAGAACCTTTGAAGGGACAGGAGTTACTTTCCATTGCAAGACAACCGGATATCCATTGCCAAAGGTACCTCAAACCAGTATGACATTAATCTATTTAAAAAAACATCCGGTGCTCTACTTGAAAAATCCCTTAACATCTCATTGTCAGATAGTCTACATTCTGCATAGAAAGCAGCAAATCTCGAAGGAAATCTAGTCTTAGTTTTGATATCGAGCTGAATTTTCATTTTGTCCCTTAATAGACTAGTGTTAGCTTGGTTAGCCAGTTCAGAGGTAGGTTAGATTTACCAGTTAAGCTGGTCTTGCTTCTGAGTATCTCCAAGTTAGCCCACACAAGTAGGGAACACAGTAGCAAGTCTGATCTAGGTCAGTTTGCTCTTCATCCAAATGGGCTTTATATCTGTTTCTAGCTCCAAAACTCATGTTTCAGGCTACTGTGAAAACAAATTACTTTAGTCCTATATTTTCAAGTAAAAATGTTAATGTTAACACATATATATGGGCTGTGACTATGCATCAGCTGAAAAATAGGAACCTGTAATATGTTGTATGCATGGGTGATTCCTGGATCTTTGTCTTTAGGACAGCTCACATAGCATTCTACTGTTTCTTTCCTTGCAGATTGCATGGTACAAAGATGGTAAGCGCATAAGGCATGGAGAGCGCTACCACATGGAAGTTCTGCAAGACGGCAGTGCCAGTCTGCGTTTGCCTGTTGTTTTACCTGAAGATGAAGGAATTTATACTGTCTTTGCCAGTAATATGAAAGGAAATGCCATTTGCTCAGCAAAACTCTACGTCGAGCCTGTTGCACCTACAGCAACTCCAGGTTATATGCCAGGACCAGAAGTTATGAGAAGATATAGGTAGGTACACAGTAATACACTAATTTCATGGGACTTCAGTCTGCTGTGATAGACAGCCCAAAAACTCATTACACAGCAGCTAAACAGCTTAAGTTATTGGAGTTTGTATACCTCTAGAGAAGTTCTAAGTGCTGTTTTCATGGCTTATATTGATCTATGTGCCAACTCTTTGTTTGATTTGCCTTCTTAATGAGCAATGCAGTTCCCAGAACACCATCATTCACATGCATATCCAGCCACAGTATCAGACTTACAACATCAGTAACCATATTTATTTCTTACAGTACTCATGTTTTGGGAAAAAAATTCCTTCTGCACTTGGAGTTTTAGTACTGTGTGCAACTCTTTATTTCCCATCCTTGAAATAGCTGTATTTCTATGACAGAAAAAATACAGCATTGCTATGTACTGTGTTCTGTCTCCATATACATACACACACATGCGTAAACGTACACAGGATTACATCTGTATCTGTACAGTATCCAAACCCCCAAAATTTCCCTGGCTGTGGTACCCTAACACTATTCAGCTATACACATTGCTGTCAAAAACCAAAAGAAAATTGACTACAAATAAAAATTAATTTTGTCCCAGTTTCTCACATAGATAAATTGGTTAACCTCTTTAAAACAGATTATCCTAAAGGCAAAAGTTGATCTCTGTTTATCAGGTCAGCCCACTGCTATATGATGTTGTCATACACACCTGTCGTATCTTTTCCTTCCAGGTCTATTTCTCCACGATCTCCAAGCAGGTCTCCTGCCCGCAGTTCTCCTTCTCGTTCTCCTGCCCGCAGATTAGAAGAAACTGATGAAGGACAACTAGAGAGACTATATAAGCCAGTTTTTGTGCTGAAACCTACATCATTTAAATGTTCACAGGGGCAGACAGCAAGATTTGACTTAAAAGTTGTTGGCAGACCTATGCCAGAGACATACTGGTTCCATAATGGTACATCAGCCTCATTTCCATAAAAACATAATCTTAAAAAACAATCTTAAATGCATTTTAAATCTTGTTAAGACACTGGTTTGAGTGCAACTTTTTTTTTTTTCATGTGTATCTGCAGGTCAACAAGTGATTAATGACTACAGCCATAAAATAGTGATTAAAGAAGATGGCACCCAGTCATTGATCATTGTTCCTGCTATGCCTGATGACTCTGGAGAATGGGCTGTAATTGCTCAGAATAGGGCAGGCAAAGCTTCAGTCTCAATGACATTGACTGTGGAAGGTACCTACTGTGCATGCTATTTTTAGGAGTCTGAGGAGTGTTCCTTATTAAAAACCATGGCAAGTTAATTTCCTCTTGTGATAACTTACCCTTGCTCTTTCAGCTAAGGAAGACCTAGTCAGACCACACTTTGTGGAAAGGCTGAAGAATGTTAGCGTAAAGGAGGGCTCTAGGCTGGAGATGGCAGTGAAAGCTACTGGTAACCCGAATCCTGACATTGTATGGCTGAAGAACAGTGACATCATTGTACCTCATAAATATCCCAAAATAAAGTAAGTATTTTATTTTGTTTAAATAGTAAAGGATGTAGTAATCACCATGCTGTGAAGTGCCTCCTACAGTGTGCTGAATACCCTTGCTTCCATAGAAGGGATTCACTAAGGGCTTAGTCCAATGGCTACTGAAGCTAGTAACGGCTTTTGCATTTGCATTGCAGCAAGGCTAAGAGATACAAAATGTCTTGTAGGACTCACCCCATCTTTTTTCCAGATTGTGCATCTGTGTATTTTTTGTGCTGCAAAGCCAATGCTTTTACAACAGAGGTTTAGGGAACCTTCATCTGTCTCTGGGTTTTGTTATCCTTATCTGTTTGATTCTTAGGCACTGCACTCATAAACAGGAATAAACATAAACAGCATGTCTAGTTCCTCCAGAGATTTGCCTTTGGAGGCTTTGACCTAATTTTGGAGAAGGGCAAAAATGAATGACAAAGAAGTGCAAATAAAAAAATGTTTTAATATTTCAGGATTGAGGGAACCAAAGGGGCAGCTGCCCTTAAAATTGAATCTGCTGCCAGGCAAGATGCTGCATGGTATACTGCAACTGCTATCAATAAAGCTGGGCGGGACACCACTCGGTGCAAAGTAAATGTTGAAGTTGAACATGCAGAACCTGAACCAGAAAGGAGATTAATCATTCCAAAAGGGACTTACAAAGCCAAGGAGATTGCAGCACCAGAGTTAGAGCCTCTCCACTTGCGTTACGGTCAAGAGCAATGGGAGGAAGGAGATCTCTATGACAAAGAAAAGCAACAGAAACCATTTTTTAAGAAGAAGCTCACATCTTTAAGGCTCAAGCAATTTGGGCCAGCACACTTTGAATGTAGGCTTACACCAATTGGTGACCCAACCATGGTGGTGGAGTGGTTGCATGATGGCAAGCCCTTGGAAGCAGCTAACAGACTCCGCATGATCAATGAGTTTGGGTACTGTAGCCTGGACTATGGAGTAGCCTATTCCAGAGATAGCGGAGTGATCACTTGCAGGGCAACTAACAAATATGGTACAGACCATACATCTGCTACTCTGATCGTAAAGGATGAGAAAAGCCTTGTGGAAGAATCCCAGTTGCCAGAAGGCAGAAGGGGACTGCAACGAATTGAAGAGTTAGAAAGAATGGCCCATGAGGGTGCTCTTCCTGCAGTTGCAATGGACCAAAAGGAAAAACAAAAACCAGAAATTGTTTTGGTTCCCGAACCTGCAAGGGTCCTGGAAGGTGAAACAGCACGATTCCGCTGCCGTGTGACTGGCTATCCTTTGCCCAAGGTCAACTGGTACCTCAACGGACAGCTCATCCGTAAAAGCAAAAGGTTTAGACTCCGTTATGATGGAATCTACTACTTGGATATTGTGGACTGCAAATCATACGACACAGGAGAGGTGAAAGTCACTGCAGAGAATCCAGAAGGCTTTATTGAACATAAGGTGAGACTTGAGATCCAGCAGAGGGAAGACTTCAGATCTGTTCTTCGTCGTGCTCCTGAACCCAAACATGAGCCTGTGGTGACAGAGCCTGGAAAACTCCTCTTTGAGGTACAGAAGGTAGACAAACCTGCAGAGGCAACAACCAAAGAAGTGGTGAAACTGAAAAGGGCTGAAAGAATCACTCATGAGAAGCTTTCAGAGGAATCTGAAGAGCTGCGTAGTAAATTCAAGCGTAGGACAGAAGAGGGCTATTATGAAGCCATCACTGCTGTGGAACTTAAGTCTCGCAAAAAAGATGAATCATATGAAGAAATGTTAAAAAAGACAAAAGAAGAACTTCTTCACTGGACCAAAGAGATCCCAGAGGAGGAGAAGAAAGCACTTCCTCCTGAAGGCAAAATCACCATTCCAACATTCAAACCGGAGAAGGTTGAGCTTAGTCCAAGCATGGAGGCGCCCAAGATATTTGAACGAATTCAAAGCCAGACTGTACCCCAGGGGACAGATGCACACTTCCGTGTGAGAGTGGTGGGAAAACCAGACCCTGAGTGTCAGTGGTTCAAAAACGGTGTGCAAATTGAAAGGACTGATCGTGTGTATTGGTACTGGCCTGAAGATAATGTTTGTGAATTAGTCATCAGAGATGTGACTTCTGATGATTCTGCCAGCATCATGGTGAAAGCAGTCAATATAGCTGGTGAAACTTCTAGCCATGCTTTCCTGTTAGTACAAGGTAATTTAAATTTTCTTACTTTTATTCTACTGCTTTTCATAGTGTGTTAAGTCTATACAGTCAGTGCATTATTGATTCATTGCATATTGTGTTGCAGCCAAGCAGTTAATCAGCTTCACGCAGAAGTTACAAGATATTGTTGCTAAAGAGAGAGACTCCATGGCAACGTTTGAATGTGAGACGTCAGAACCCTTTGTCAAAGTGAAATGGTTTAAGGATGGAGTTGAGATTCATTCTGGAGACAAATACAGGATGCACTCAGACAGAAAGGCTCATTTTCTTTCTGTACTAGCAATTGAAATGTCTGATGCTGATGACTACAGCTGTGCACTGATAGAAGACGAATCCATAAAAACTACTGCAAAGCTTACTGTCGAAGGTAAGAAGCACACAGCTCAGTACCACGCAGTACTGTTAAAGCCAAATCAGCTTCAGGAAGAAATAAAACAATTTAAACTGATGTCTAAAGCACTAAGAGATATTCAAGCTGCTTTCATATTCTCGGAATCCAGTACGAAAGTTTGGAGATATATTTATGTAAAATACGTACACTGTATATATATTAAGTTCCTTAGGCTCATTTAGTAACAAATGTTTTCATCAGGGGTATCTAATCAAGCTTATTATTGAATATACTTATTTTTGCCTGTAGGTGCTGTGGTTGAGTTTATTAAAGAACTTGAGGATGTTGAAGTACCAGAATCCTTCTCAGGTGAACTTGAATGCGAGGTTTCCCCAGAAGATGTGGAGGGGAAATGGTATCATGGTGATGTTGAACTTGCTTCTAATCATAAATATGTGATTGCATCCCGCCGTGGTCGCCAAATCCTCACTATTAAAGATGTTAATAAAGATGATCAAGGAGAGTATAGCTTTGTTGTTGATGGAAAAAGGACTCACTGCAAACTGAAAATGAAGCGTAAGCATTCCTAATACTTATGTTGTTTATATATTATAGACTTTCTATATTATAGCTTATGTTATAGCTATATCACTATGTCCCATACTGCCTTAATATTCAATATTCTGCTTACCTGTTATGAGGATTAATTAACTTAATTTCATTCCACAGCTCGTCCCATGGTTATTCTTCAAGGACTTACTGATCAAAAAGTCTGTGAGGGAGATATTGTACAACTTGAAGTTAAAGTCTCCCTAGAAAATGTCGAAGGTGTCTGGATGAAAGATGGTCATGAAATTCAATCAAGTGATCGTATTCACATTGTGTTGGATAAACAGTCACATATGTTGCTGATAGAAGATGCCACGAAGGATGATAGTGGAGCTTACTCTTTCAGTGTTCCTGGTCTCGGACTGTCGACCACTGGACAGATCACAGTGTACAGTAAGTCACTATCATGATTTTGAAGGTGTGTTTGGTTTCGGGGTCCTTTAGGATTACTTCTTAAAGACACAGTTTTTTTCATGATGAATATTTTTATAACTTGACAGGTGTGGAAATAGTGGTGCCTCTAAAAGATGTTCACGTAGTTGAAGGAACAAAAGCTATCCTTGAATGCAAAGTTTCAGCACCTGATGTGTCTTCCTCCAAATGGTACCTAAATGATCATCAGATAAAGCCAGATGAACGTGTACAAGCTGTATGTAAAGGCACTAAACAGAGGCTAGTGCTTACCAGAACCCATGCATCAGATGAAGGACATTACAAACTAATGGTTGGCAAAGTTGAAACAAGTTGCAATGTCACAGTTGAAAGTAGGTTTCCTTTAAGATGTACAGTTCTTTGTGAAATTATTTCTTTAAATACAAAACTGTGGAAACAACTGATATATTTGTAATGTATTCTTTTTATAGAAATTCGGATTATTAAAGGTCTTCATGACATCACCTGCACTGAAACACAGAATGTATCCTTTGAGGTCGAGCTCTCCCATTCAGGAATTGATGTTATTTGGCATTTCAAAGGCCGAGAGATAAAGGCTGGTCCTAAATATAAAATTGAAGCACATGGCAAAATATATAAATTGACAGTGGTGAAGATGATGAAAGATGATGAAGGAGAATATGTATTTTATGCTGGAGAGAAGAAAACATCTGGAAAGCTTATAGTAGCAGGTTAGTAGCGTTAAAGACCAAGATTTTTATTTCACTGTGATTTAAAACTAATGCTCAATGCACTGTATTTTGTAATTGTAGTAATTGTGCTGTTTCTGTACTTTTTTTGTCTTTAGCTTTTTTTCTATGTTCTCCTTGCTCTTCCTCTTATCTTTTGTGATTGGTATAATTTGAATTCAACAAAGCTTTTAAGTAATTGCTAATATGTTTTGCTAAATCAGAGCCATAGTATGGAATGCTGTAGTATGCTTTTGATGTACTTAATGTAAAAAAGAAGTTTTTTGTCTTGAATGTTCAGTATACCTGCACTGATGATAAAAACAATAAATAAGAATAACTAGGATAGAAGTAAGAAACATCTTTTTGTGATGTTCAAGTCACATTCTGTTCTTGATTTTTCACAGAATTCAGAATTTCTATGTGCGTGCTGCACATTAGGGCAGAGAATTCCAGCATCTACTGTTCACATGGTTGCATTTCCGTCTGGGGGAAAGTTGAACAGCAACACAACAAAATCTTTTGCTTTTGCTTCCCAACAGGCGGTGCCATTTCAAAGCCTCTCACTGACCTGACGGTGGCTGAGTCCCAGAGAGCTGTTTTTGAATGTGAGGTGGCAAATCCTGAATCAGATGGCCAGTGGCTAAAAAATGGTAGACCATTACCTATGACAGATCAGTACCGTGCTGAATCTGATGGTGTAAAGAGAAGGCTCAATATCCCTGTCACGAAACTAGACGATATGGGTGAATATAGCTATGAAATAGCAAGCTCAAAGACATCTGCCAAACTGAAGGTTGAAGGTCAGTATTTTTTATAACTAACTGATGTCTTTAAGACTCAGCCCAGCATCACTCACCGTGTCTTGCATCCAGCCCTGATACAAACATATTTTGCTTCATTTTTTTGCAATATTTTTATATGATGATGTGCTTTCTGAAGTAGAAAACTTACTGCATTTTGGAGTCTCCACATTTGGAATTTAGCATGGTATTTTAATAAAAACACATTTTACTCAAGGTACTGGCTAGCAGGTAGAAATTAACTCCTTGCTAGTTGTGTAGTAAACATATCAAATAAAAAAAAACCTGTTTCTCATGGATGCTACAAGTAAATGTTTCTTTTTGTGTTCCAAGCATACCACTTCAGCGGAAACTCATCAACATATACAGAATTGATTTTAAAATGAAGCACCATGATTCAGTTTTGCTAAGATTATTATATTTATTATAATCTTTAATTTTGGTCTCTTTTGTGAAAGTTTTTTGTTCTTTTTTTTTCCTAGCTGTTAAGATAAAGAAGACACTGAAGAACTTGACTGTGACAGAAACACAGGAGGCAGTTTTCAGTGTAGAACTGACCCACCCTGATGTGAAAGGAGCACTGTGGATTAAAAATGGTGTTGAACTTGAATCAAATGACAAATATGAAATTTCAGTGAAAGGAACAGTTCACACACTGAAAATCAAACACTGTGTTGTCACTGATGAGTCTGTATATAGCTTTAAGCTTGGAAAGATAGGAGCAAATGCCAGACTGCATGTGGAAAGTAAGTCAATCTGGTTTGAATAGTTGCTTTAAGGTGTGGTTTGAAATTCAACTCAAACACACTGCTGAATCTTGCTAACTTTTTTCCTCAAGCTGTCAAGATCATCAAAAAGCCAAAGGATGTGACTGCTTTGGAAAATGCTGTTGTCTCCTTTGAACTGAGTGTATCCCATGACACTGTACCAGTCCGATGGTTCCACAAAAATGTTGAGCTTAAGCAAAGTGATAAATACAAGATGATCTCTCAAAGGAAGGTTCACAAGCTTATGCTGCATAACATATCTCCTGCTGATGCTGGGGAATACACAGCTCTTGTCGGGCAAATTGAGTGCAAAGCAAAACTATTTGTGGAAAGTAAGTATTGTAAGTTTGTAAGAAAGTGATTATATGAATTGCCACACCAACTCATACTGAACAACTTGACCTGATGCTTCATAGCCTGTTACCTTTGGTTTTTTGCAGTCTTCCACACATACTGACTTTAAAAAAATCTTTTCTTTCTTTTGTCTTTTTTTTTTTCCCCTCTTAGCCATACACATCACAAAGACTATGAAAAATATTGAGATCCCTGAGACCAAAACTGCCTCTTTTCAATGTGAAGTTTCTCATTTCAATGTGCCTGCTGTCTGGTTGAAAAATGGTGTGGAGATTGAAATGAGTGAAAAGTTCAAAATAGTGGTCCAAGGGAAACTCCATCAGCTCAATATCATGAACACAAGCAGTGAAGACTCTGCAGAATACACATTTGTCTGTGGAAATGACAGAGTCAGTGCAACTCTGACTGTAAAACGTATGTAAAAATGAATTAACCAGAATATTTTACAGTTACCAAAAATAGAGTTTCTGTTAATAAATGCATACACTTGGTGCAATTCAGACAAAACCAGCACTGTTGTAGAGGTATTTTCAAATAACCCTAAACAGCCTCAATTATATTTTTAAAAGACATCTAGAAGCTGTGAACTTGAAAGTCAGATCCTGGATCCTTCTGTTCAGGCCAACATGCCTAAATGCCAAGTCACCATAGGAGTCAGAATTTGGATTTGTATGTCAAGTTTGGGGAAACTTAATTGTAGTATTGATTCTGGACACATAGCCTTCCTTTTAAAATTACCAAAAATCAGAATGTGTCTTAAAGAATTTTAAACATCTCTGATCCAGTTAACATGTGTTTAAAATAAAGCAAAACAGAACAACAAAACCCAAATCATATCCATTTCTTTTCTTTTAGCCATCTTAATTACCTCCATGCTAAAAGACATCAATGCTGAAGAGAAAGACACAATAACATTTGAAGTTACTGTTAACTATGAAGGTATCTCATATAAATGGCTAAAGAATGGGGTAGAAATAAAATCAACTGATAAATGCCAGATACGAACAAAGAAGCTCACACACTCCCTCTCCATAAGGAATGTGCATTTTGGTGATGCTGCGGAATACACTTTTGTTGCTGGAAAAGCAGCTTCATCAGCCACTTTATATGTGGAAGGTATTTGTCCTCTTGATTTGTATACTTAGTGACTTCTAGTGGCTTAAACAGCATCATGGCACTCATTCTACTTTCTTCTGCCCTAGCTCGTCACATTGAATTTAGGAAGCATATTAAAGACATCAAGGTTGTGGAGAAGAAGAGGGCTATTTTTGAATGTGAAATTTCAGAACCTGACATTCAGGTCCAGTGGATGAAGGATGGACAAGAACTCCAGATTGGTGACAGGTAAATGATCGTTTCTGCACCATATTGACCTTAGTTATGTATTTTCCGCCAGGAAATGACTTGCTCATTTTCTTTTGTGATGTCCTTAGGATGAAAATTCAGAGAGAGAAATATGTCCATCGTCTCATCATTCCTTCCACAAGAATGTCTGATGCTGGTCAGTACACTGTAGTAGCAGGTGGAAACACATCTAGTGCCAATTTGATAGTGGAAGGTCGTGACATTCGTATCAGAAGCGTCCGTAAAGATATTCAGGTACGGCCTATACAGAAGAATAAATATTTCATAACTTTGTCACTCAAAGAATGATGCAAAGGAAGAACAACAATACCTAACCAGCAAGAATCCTAACACAAAAAACTGTAATCATAAGGTCAGGGCCTCCTTCTAGGAAACTGGAATGTGGGACCATCTGTAAAAACAAATGCTACTTCTAATATTTATTCTACTTCTTCAAAGGTCATTGAGAGACAAAGAGCTGAAATTGAATTTGAAGTCAATGAAGATGATATTGAACCACAGTGGTACAAGGATGGTATTGAGATCAACTTCCAGTATGAGGAAAGATACAGTTATGTGGTGGAAAGGAGAGTTCATCGGATGAGCATCTTTGAAACCACTTACTCTGATGCTGGAGAATATACTTTTGTTGCAGGACGGAATAGGAGTTCTGTTGTTCTCTATGTGAATGGTATGTGTCCCCACAAACACCGTTTTGACTGTGTTTATTACCATGTGTTTTTCTAATTTCTAGATAGTTTTTCTGGAATTCTAACTCTGAAAGTAAAAAAAAAAAAAATCCAAAGAGAATATTATGTCTGGAACACTACCAAATTCCTCATGTACATGGATGTTTCTAGCTCCACTGAAATAGCTGGCTAGCTGATGAAAATGCTATAGCAGTTCTTTTCCCAACTGTATTTATTTAGACCAGGAAATTCTCAAGTCCAAATAAAAATAATTTGTTCATACAGGCAAATATGCTTTGACAGAGGGATCAACCTAACAATTCTTGGACACATTTTGCCAGAAAACACTTATGCCAACACTGCTAATTATGCTAAGGCACTTGCTGCTGGATCATTCCCCCTGTGTCAAGGAAAAGGGCAGATTTTTATGGGCACACAAGTTTGGGAATAATAAGATTTAAAAAAAAAAAATTCCTTGCAAATATTTTTGAAGCCTTGATAAATATCAGTAATGAGATTTCTGTCTCTCCTTCTTTCTCCCCTCCCCTTTCCCCATCCAATTTGCAGCTCCAGAGCCACCCCGGATTATTCAGGAGCTAGAGCCAACCACTGTGGAGTCTGGCAAACCTGCCCGCTTCTGTGCTATGATATCAGGCAAACCCCAGCCCAAAATTTCCTGGTACAAAGATGATCAACAGCTTTCTCCAGGTTTCAAATGCAAATTTCTTCATGATGCACAAGAATATACTCTATTGCTGATCGAAACTTTCCCTGAAGATGCAGCAGTGTACACCTGTGAAGCAAAAAATGACTACGGAGTTGCTACAACTTCAGCTTCACTTTCAGTGGAAAGTGAGTTTCCCATGCTCATAACAATGTCTGTGAAATGAGGTTGTCCACATGTGTGTGATCTTCATCTTCAAAAATGACTTCTTTTTGTTATATTTTAGTCCCAGAAGTTGTTTCTCCTGAGCTAGAAGTACCAGTGTATCCACCAGCTGTCATAATACCACTACGTGATGCTATTACGTCCGAGGGACAGTCTGCTTGTTTTCAGTGCAGAGTTACAGGGACAGGTGGGTTTAATGAAATCCTGTACATCTTTTCATCTCTCAGAATTTTTCATCCTGAACTCAGAAAAAATGCAACAGTATATGTGCTGGGATCAGTCTTTCCCTAGAAGTACAGTTACTTTATATATGCACACAGCAAAGTGTTACTCACTGACAACTATCAGTTAAGCAAGTCGTATGTCAAAGATGGCATCAAGCGTGGAAGTTATAAACTGTTATAAACATTAAGCATTTCTAAAAAGAAGGTCTGTTTCAAAAAATTTTTCTCTAGACACTTCTCAGCATTTCAAATGCCAACTGATGTTAGAAAACCGTGTCAGTGAGTAAAATGCAGTTTCAAAACATGGAGTATCATGGTGGAAAAGTATTATCGTGTTAAATGAACATGACAAAGTTTCTGATGACACACAGTGTAATGTCAATTAACTAAACAAACAGACTGAAACTATGCCTCAACCTTTATGCTAATATTCCTAAGTAACTCATATTGCTCTGCAAACAATAAAATGCCGTTGCTTTCTTTTTCCTAGCATAAAAAGGTGTTTGCTCATTGTCTTTTTAAGTGTAGATTTTCCTTCAACAAGTTCGCTAGTTTTATTTACATAGAATATAATTCTACAATTAAAATAATTCTTTCCTATTTAACACAAAACCAAATAAAACTACTTTTCTTCAATTCAATAAGTGGCCATGAGTATGACTAGTAATAAAATATTTGCACAGTAAACTGCAGAATATGATGCAGTTCCAATCTCACAGAATTTACAATTATTTAAAGATAAATAAAACTCCGAAATTTAAAATAATCCTGAGTGATAGCTGTGTAAAAATCCACATAAAATTGGTAATATATATATATATGCAAATATATCTAATTTGCATTTACATCACTTGAAATCAAACCAATTTTTTTTTTTTTTTTAAAAGCTTTAAAATGAATTTGATTCTGCTTTAGAAGTAGCACTAAAATATAGATAATGTATGTTAGAAAGACTGGCCTGCCCGCTGTGCAAAGCATGCTAGTGTAACTCTTTTTACAAGAACTGTATTTGTGTGGATGTGGAAGCTGCATTTACAGCACAGAGCATAAGGATCCTTTCGTCTAGATCCCCTTTCATAGAATCATAGATGTATTTAGGTTGGAAAAGACCTTTAAGGTCATCAAGTCCAACCATAAACCTAGCACTGCCAAGTCCACCAGTAAACCATGTCCCAAAGCATGACATCTACACGTCTTTTAAATACCTCCAGGGATGGTGACTCAACCACTTCCCTGGGCAATCTGTTCCAGTGCTTGACAACCCTTTTGGTGAAGAAGTTTTTCCTGCTGAAAATTTCCTTCATTGAATACTGTCTCCAAATGGATTTGCATACCGCTCACTTGTGAAAACCTTTTATAGTAGGTTAGGTAATATATGATCGCAAATACAGTTGTTTAATGGTACACACTACGCAGCTGGCTATTGAAAACACTGTCTCTTTCTTATGAATGACAGTAATAGTACACTATTTGTGTGAAAACACTTGATTTAAGATGTAATATAGTGCCAGGTGGAGAGGCAAGGTTAAAGTCTGCTTCAGTCCTCTTCTTTCCCAAGTCTACAAGAATATATACAAGTCAAGTAACACAACATTTTATATAGGAATGTTACAAAGGTACAAATACAGGATTTTTCTTGAGAAATATGAGGTGTAAAACTTACATTTGCAACAAAAAGAGGCAAGGTACTGTCCTTAGCAAAAGAATATTCCATTTTGATTTCTTTAACCTGTTCAGCTCAACCTAGTGATTTTATAGCCTGTTTAATCAGGCAATTGTAGCAGTATCCCTTTTTTAAAATGAGACTTTCTTTGATTTTAGTAGTAGCAAAATATTTGTAAATTTATACACTAAGAGGGGAAAGGGAAAATTATTTTTACTCAGGAATATAGCAGCACTGGAATCAGTTTTCCCATACAAATACTTCAAATGCAGAGATCAAAACTTAAAGCAACAAGTAGATGACTTTCCACTCATCATATGTTACCAGAGTAATACAAGGCACATTTAAACTTAAAAAGGATACTTGAGATTAAGATTTCTGACAGATATAAATATAAAAATAGTGTTTATTTACTAGTCTAATATCATAATGTACACATTTTTTTTCTTCTTTCTGTTGCTTGAGCAGATCTGAAAGTCTCTTGGTACAGCAAAGAGAGAGAGATCAAGCCATCACGGTTTTTTAGAATGACTCAGTTTGAAGACACTTACCAGCTGGAGATTGCTGAAGCTTATCCAGAGGATGAAGGGATCTATACTTTTGTGGCTAGTAATTCTGTAGGCCAAGTGACAAGCACTGCTACCTTGAAGTTAGAAGGTACAGTGTGCAATTAAAGAAGATGTCTTGTTTAGGTCACGTTCCAATACTAATCTTAATATACACTGATGATTATATGTGAGCCATTGTCTGTCATGTTGTCTTTTAACTCAATTAATTGCTACCATTTACAATGTCCACAACATACATTTATGTCTCCAAAATACAGGTCATGGACAGGGAAACTCACTTCACAATTTTTCAATGTTCCATGCACCTCTACCTTTCCATTCTCTCCAGTATTAGAATCTGTCATGCACCAAAGATGGTAGAAACCTTCTTTCTAATGGTAGTGCTTTGCCTACACATTCTTTGATTTGACTGTGAGGAGAATCTAGTAAGAGTTTTTTGTATAAAATAATTACTTTGAAAGTATTGGAAAACATGTTAAATAGAGGTGTGTACCAGGTATTTGGGCAGCTGAAAAGAAATAGTTTACATTCATACAAACTGATGAGACATTGACCAAAGTTTTAGAGCAGAAATATTGTCTGGATAATTTGCTATTTAAATTTTATAGTGTCCTTGGTATTATTTAACTATAAATATTTTGTTTTCTTTTTGCAACACATTTTATAAATTACAAATTAGAACAATTCATGCTGTTAAGTTGCAAGTTAGAAAAAAAATCTTGAATGAGAGAGTAAATTTATTGTAGTATAGGGTAAAAAATTAAAAGTTGGCATGCTTCTTTTCAGGATTTAAAAAGGTTGAAGAAGTTACAACAGAGTCCCATTGGCATGTTTCTTCATCTGTTTCACTTAAGGAGGAGTCTATTGGCCAAAGGCCCACCTTTATCCAGCCTATTTCAAGCTGCAGGGTATGCAGCGGGGAATCAGTCAGATTTCAAGCTAGAGTCTCTGGCATGCCCAAACCAAAAATCCAGTGGTTTCATAATCAACAACTCATGTTGCCAAAAAAAGACTTAGTTTTCCACTTTGATGAGTCTACAGGCACAGCTATACTGATAATAGTAGATGCTTTCTTAGAGCATGCTGGCCAATACTCTTGCAAGGCAAGAAATAATGCTGGAGAAACAACTTGTACAGCTACACTTACAGTGACTGCAGAAGGTAAAGCCCCATTTTTACTTCAAAGGGATTCAGTTTGTTGTATACCACATTTTTACACTGTTGCTAATGTTCTTCTTTCCTTGTTTCACACCTTTTCTTTACCAGCTAATGTTACTATTACCTACCCTCTGTAACCCAGCCACTCTCGTTTCTTCTGTTTAAGCTGTAACAGTTGGAAATTTGCAAATTTGTATCTTGATACAGGTCAAAGAATAGAATCATTTTACTGAAGGCATTCAGATTTTTAAAACAAGTAATTAAGTGATCTTTATAGCATGGACTGAGGTATTTTGCACTATCCTGTAGGAGAAAAAAAAATGAAAATACCTCCTTAAAAAGTTCCATAATAAGTTTCCAATACTAAAATGGACAACCTCAGTGAAAGAAGACGAGCATCAACTGTGTATCAACTGCATGACTAGCTTAGGTATCACTTGTCATTCATGTACGTGAATGGATAATCTTTGTGTCAAGAGAGTAGTGCATCTGGCATGCTGAGTTTTCAAATGAAGATCATTCATTTTCATCCTCGATGCTGTTTGATTTTGCTTAGAGCATGGCCCAGTAAAGTTCTTTAGATACTAATATTCTTATTTTTGTTACTTGATTACACAGTGCAAGCCCTAGATAGGCAAAGTTCTGGGAAAGATGTAAAAGAGTCTATCCGGTCACAGGCTATATCAGAACTTCATGTTGCTCCTCTTACAAAGAACAAAATTAAAACTTATCAAAAAGAATTTCAATCAGTGCAACAACCATCACAGGAATTGGGTGTAGAGGTTTTTGAAAGCGTATCAGAAAGTTTGACCATGAAGGCTACATCAGTTGAAGAAATGGAAGCCATGCACACAACAATCCTTTCCCAAACATCTCAGAGCACCAGGATCTCTGTGACCACTGCTCGGGAAATGAAGGATGTCCCTCCAAAGATTCTCTTGCAGCTGAGAGACCTAACGGTGAAATGTGGTGACACTGCTCAGTTCATATGTGCCTTAGAAAATGAATTCTTCTCTGAGTTTCTTTGGGCCCATGAAGGTGAAAGGATAGAACTGTCTGAAAAATTGAAGATATCACAAAATGGAAGTGTCCTACTGCTCACAATCCTAAATGCCCAGCTGACAGATCAAGGACTGTACAGTTGTACTGTATATAATGATTACGGAGGGACAACAACTGCTGCAATACTGAGAGTCAAAGGTGGTTATCTGACTTTTAACATTATGACTTACCTTTTGCAACTTCATTATCACTGCCCTACAGCTCACTTATATTTCCTTTATTATCAGTGTTTAATTGCGGAAACTCTAGTAATAATGCTTTGGGGTTTTTCCTCCACATTTACAGCTCTATTCATCAGTGACATGCACAGTACCGGGAAGCTGGTATTGTAACTTCATGGCTCTTCCCAGCAAGTCACAGATGTCTGAGGCTTTTTATTCCCCATGTCCTTCATGATGTACAGTAAGATGTAAAGCAAAACAGGCTGGTAGGAATTTTTACATTTTGAGAATTCCTGAAGCTGGAGTTTAGGGAAGATAAGAATGTCAGATAAGCAGTGTTGAACTAAATACCTGGTCATTTCAAACTCTGTGGGTCCAGCTTGTTTCCAATAAATCCAAGGTTCTAATTTCAAGGTTGGCAATATCAGTCAATGTACTTGAAAGGATTAATGGGTGCATGTATTGTATTATTGCACTAATGAATTGTCTTCTACCCTTCACTCTCCCTGAGATATAAGTATTTATTTTTGCTAAGACTCCTTCCACTTCTTCCTGACATCAGCATGTTAAAATGTTAGTAGTGTTACCACTAGTGAAGACCCAAAACTGTATTATCACCACACTGGACAGGTGACAGTATTTCTGCTGAGCTCAAAGGAATCAGGAGCAGAAAACTGAGATGAATAGTGAGTAAGCCGTTGACCCTGTTGATTTGGCTCTTACATATTGAAGTTTCTTTCTTCACACTTGAGCTGTGCAAAGCACTTTATATAATCTTCTGCTACTACTTTCTAAATTGAGGCTCTAAATTAAAAGCAAAGATGTGCTTGTATTAGACATTACAGACCAAGTCTTGGTCCCATTAAAGTCCCATAGGCTTAACTGGCACCTAGAATTAGCCCAGCAGGAATAGAGCTCGTAAATGTGTGATCACTCATGTCTAACAACGTTGTTGTAGCACATACATGCTGGACATTCTTTCAATACTAATTATTGAGTTTTTCCCCCTAAGTATAAGGATATTTTTTTCATTCCTACAAAATATCTGACCTAATCCTTTTCCTAACTTTATTCTTACCTAGCAAAAGAAGCACAAGCCAAAACAGTAACAAAAATTACCCTTGAATCAGATACTAAAAGCTTTAAAGCAGCCAAAGATTGTCAGTTTAAAGCATCTGAAGTTAAGCAAGAATCTTCCAAGAAAACCTCAAGCTTGTTTATATCTACATCCCAAAGACCACATGAAACTGAGAAACAAAGAAACAGAGTCTACTATCCTGACGTTGTGCCATGCGAAGACATCACAGAAACTGATGCCGAAGCACCAGAGTTTCTTGAAACTCTGCCTTCAGAAACCACTGTAAAAGAAGGAGATGATGTATTACTCTTTTGTATAATGAAAGGTGTGCCTACACCTTGCGTGGTCTGGCTGTGCAATCAGCTAATAGTTGAGGAGTCTGCACTGTGTTCCTTAAAACATGATGGGCCACTGTGCAGTTTAAGATTGTTTAAAGTTGGTCAGAACCACAAGGGTACATACAAGTGCAGAATAGTTAACCCTGCAGGACAAGCCGAGTGCAGCACTCATCTGAGAGTGACAGGTTGGCAACTGCATGTTCCTTCCAAGTATCAATTCCTCGTGCGTAGCATCATTGCATTCCAATACGTTCATTCCCTGGGAGATGATAAGGAACGAGAAGCATCTCATTAGTCTGTCGATTGCTGAATGGAATGTTTTCTTCAAGGATTTAAGGCATGATAAAGGCATGTGACATTAGAAACTTTCCCCCACCCTGCAAAAAAGAAAGCAAGTCTTATAGAAATCTGTACATTGTGAACAAGTTTGAAAGCATTTAATTACTCTGTTCTCAAAATTTATCAAATGTTTGAATTGTTTGGCATGCATTTATGTGTATGTATGTGTGAATTTCTGTATATTTGCAAAAGAGATTGGTTCGTTTTACTACATAAAGTGTTGATTGGCATATTTAGCAACCATAGCTCAAAAATCTTTGTCTTTTTATTCTAGCTCCTGAAAAAATTATTCATGAGAAGCTAGAGGAAGACATTGAAATGGAAGTGAAAGGTACAGTCACCAATGACGTTACACTGAATAATTAGTACCAGTAATTAGTAACATTGTGAAAAGCTTTTATCTGCTTACATGTAGTGTCTGATGGGGGAAGAAAGACACACTTTATAGCATATTAGAACATGTTGCATGTTTGTTTTGATATGCAAAGGGTTACCTGCATTATAAGGTTATTTAAGTTTTAAAATATGTTTAAAACTTCAAATTTATAATTTGGCAGCCATATTCTTAACTTTTACTTCATGCTTTGCAGCTGTTCACAGAGCTTTTATTTGTTCAATTTCCTTTTGAATGCATGGAATAGTTTACTTCAGAAGGAACTTATACAAATCTTAATCATATCATTTTTATACAAGTTAGCAACCTAACATTAATCAGTTCAATGGACACTATTGGATGGTCAGATGAAGTATACTAGAAAGCATTTGTTGTTTAGGATATGTGAAAGCTACACATTCCCATTGATTCCTTGCACTTTTTTTACATACATTAATTCATCATTATACATCTCTTACCCTGGCTTGCAGATAGCATATGTGGTTCATGTTGCTTGCTTTTTTCCCTGTGCATAACACTGTGAAGTTAGTGGCTGTATTAGTTCGAATAAACGCCTTCTCATTTCATGTTAGCTAATTACTTACTTTTTTTTAATATCTTTCAAAATATTTTTTTCTCAATTGTTTGAACATTTAATCTACAAACAGAGGGGTCAGAAAGGGCGTTTATTCTACTTCTTACTGTCTGCAAGTCAGGTAAGATTTTCTTCTTTGCCACCCAAAGACACACAGCTTTTCCAGGCAGCAAAAACATACACGCAGAAGAACGTGTTATTTTGAAATTCATTTTTGCTTGTTCAAGAAGAAATTTCCACAGTCTGAAGAAAGAACAGACAACGAACGATTTTCGTGTCAATCTTTAAAACAGAGCAAGGCATTGCGTTTATTCGAACAAATATGGTGAGTGAATTACTTTTTTTTCCTGGGTGTGTGATGAAATCTGTTGCATGCCCATTTTTTATTTCAACATATTGCTATCTCATTTTTTTCAGTCAGATGGCAGGCAGAGTGTGGCATGTTGTAACCCAGTCTCCTTCTCTTGCAGAGCAGCACAGCAAGGCGAACCTTGAGGGACCTGGGACAGCGGCGGTGCTGGCTTGCCCCCAGAACCGTAAACCCATCTTCACACAGGGCCTCAAGTGTAGGTCTGTCTTGGAGGGGGACCCTGCACTCTTCCAGTGCAAGCTGGTGGCATGCCCAGCGCCCCACATGGCCTGGTTTCACAACAACCGGCCACTCCGCCAGGACTGCCGCAAGGTGATCCGCACTGAGAGCGAGGAGCACACGCACCATGCCAGCCTGGAGGTGCGGGATGTGCGGGAGCATGATGCTGGCAGCTATAGAGTATTTGCTATTAACAGTGAGGGCTCAGCTGAGTCCACTGCCTCACTGCTGGTGGCACGCAGCAAGGAGCAGCAGGGCTTCGGATTTGCAGGGAAAGCAGAGTGGATGCGGGAGAGCTGGGAGTGCCTGCTGCAGCAGCGGCGGGAGGACCGGCTGCGGGTGGTGCTCCGCTGTACTGGCTCACCCTTTGACAAGGGGCAGGAGGCTGAGCAGTTGCTGGGAGATCTCTCCCCAGCCCGGGGCATGGTACGAACCATCCGTTTCCAGAGGCTGCCACTGGTGGGGCCTCACCGTCCAGGGCTGGCATGCGGTAGGGAGCACAGTGACACAGTGGCAGATGCTGAGGAGCTGCTAGATGAGGAGATCCGTTGGAAGCTGCAGCGGCTGCGGGAGGCAAAGAGAGCAGCACTGAAAAAGAAGCGGGAATCTGTCATGTCCACGCCCCAGGGGGGCACTCCTAGGAAGCCCACCCCACCTGAGGCAGCTGCCATGATGGATGGCTCAGAGCCCCTCACAGCACAGGTAGTGAAGGGGTACTGCAAGACCAAGGCTGTGGGGGAGAGATGGAAGATGCCAGGTGGGCTCCTGGAGGCCTGTCCACCCCTCTTTGTCCAGGAGATCAAGCCCCAGGAGGCTGTTGAGGGGCACAGATGCATGTTCTCCTGCCTCTTCCATGGCCGCCCACAGCCCACAGTCACTTGGTACAACAACGCCAAGCCCGTGGGTCGCATCCAGGGCACTGCCGTGCACACCACGGAGTGCCGCTCTACACTGACCTTCCCATCCCTGCTCCCAAAGCATGGTGGCACCATCACCTGTGTGATCTTCAACCCGCTGGGCACAGTCAGCACCTCAGCTGCACTCCATGTGAGGCAGCAGATGCCAGCCTATGAGGCCACAAAGAAGGAGGAGGAAGAGGAAGGGAAGAAAGAGGAGGAGGAGGGAGAGGGAGAGGAGAAGAAGCTGAAGGAGGAAGAAGAAGGGGAGAAAGAGAAGAAGGAGGAGGAGGAGGAGGAGGAGGAGGAGGAAGAGGAAGTTGGCCTGGCCTTCACAGCGGAGCAGGGACTGCCAAGTGCAGCTCCAGACTCAGACTTGCTGTCGCTGCCTGTGGAAATCAAAATCACTGCCCCCACTCCAACGCCAGAGCAAGACACAGAGATGAGGGAGACCATGCGGCCCTCTCCAGAGCAGGCTGCTCCCACCATAAAGCACAAGTTCAAGTTTTCATTTGATGTGGGAAATGAGCCACCCCAAATTGTGGAAGAAGCCCCAGCACATGTTCATTGCCATGAAGGGGAGGCAGTGGTGTTGGAATGTGCTGTGTCTGGGCAGCCCCCACCAGCTGTGGCCTGGTCACTGAATGGCCAGAGCCTCTCTGCCAGTGAGAGGCTGAGGTTTGAGGAAGGCAAGAATGGCATGTGTCGCTTACACATTGAGGGGGTCTCTGTCACGGATGCTGGGCTGTATTGTTGTGTGGCCAAGAATGTGGCTGGAACAGCGCAGACTGCCTCTAAGCTGACAGTGCAGCCCAGTGCAGCCAGCTTGTATAGCAAGGATGGAGGCACTGAGGAACTGCTTGCCATGGACCATGTTCTTCATCTCCAAGGCCTCAGCACACTTGGGAAGGATGATGAGGAACAGAGCACATGCTCCAAGGAGGAGGAAGCCCACCTGCCCTGGTCCCTGAGGCTGTCTCCGTCTCCTGGTAAGCAGTTGGAAGAGGAGTGTGAGGAAACTCCTCACTTCAGGGAAAGCAAGATGGAGGAAAAGATGGTGCTGGATATCATGGAAGTTTGTGCAAGGCAAGAAATGGGTTATACAGAAGAAAGTGTGAGGAATACAGATGGTACTTCTGAGATGAGTCAGCACACGGGAAAAACTGTCTTTGACGAACACAGCTTTGGAAATGATGCCACTGAGCTGCACCCCAGCATGTCCAGGGAAGAGCATGAACTGGTGGCCAAGGACTCAGGTCACTTTTCAGAGGAGCTGGAGGCTGAAGGAGACAAGGTGGTACCACATACAGATACTATGTCCTGGGACATCTTGAAGTCACCATTTATGGAAGTGAAAGAGCAGACACATGCCTCTGAGCAGTCTGCTCTGGCAAAGGAGTGTGAGGATTCACAATTTTTCATTCCTATATCACCTGTGGTGCAAGAGGGGAGTGATGTTGACATGGAGAAGAGTGATACCCCTGCCTGGGAGGCAATGTCTCCTGATGTGCCTCTTGTAGAAGACCCAAGTGTGCCCCACCTGCAGGACAACATTGCAAGCACACCCACAAAGGAGCAGTTTGGCTTTTATGACTTCTGTACAGAAGAGCAACAGGAGGAACAGGCCAAGGAGGAAGAGAGTTCAGTTGATATTGAACAGGATATTGAGGTTGATGATCATCTTTGTAAAGAAGAAATAATTGATGCTGGGGATGCCGCACACTGGGAAATGCACAATGATGGACAAATGCTGCAAGAAATGGAGTCTGATGCAGGCAACTCTTCTTTGGATCTAATTCTCACTCCTCCTGGCATGGAAAACTCAGGTCAGGATTTCACTGAAGAAGTTGAGGTTCAGTTAGAAGTGCATTTCAAAGAGCAGCTGTTGCCATCTGAGACTGATGAGACCAATATCACATTTGATCTGAAGAAGCTTGTGGAGCCTTCCCCAGCTGCAGAGACTGTGGACGCAGAACAGGCACAAACCCTTAGAGCTCTGGAGATTGTGGAGGTAGGAGTGACTGGGCTCATCTCCCCTGTGCACGAACATGATGTGCTTGTGGAAGAGATGTCTCTGAGTGAGGAACTACGTCAGAGCTACAGGATGAAGCAGGAGGAGGTTGGTGCCCAGGAAGAGGCACAGCCAAGAGAAATCAGAAGGGCTGATGTGCAAATCCCTAATGGGGACCTTGGCAGCATTTTGACAGTTGCTGAAGAGGGATCTTCTGCTGAAGAAATTAATGAGTCAGAGGTGAGTGTCTGTGGGGAGAATTCACTTGAGGGACAAATTCATAGTTTCCTGGTGGAGTCCACAGCAGATTTCCAAAGAGGAGTGCAGGAAACACATGTGTGGGAGAGTGGGGAACGACTGGAGACCACAGACTCCCAGAGTGACAGCTTCATCATCGACTTGAAAAAAGCTGCATGTGAAAAGAAACCCCAGGCTGGAAATCAGGCTGAGAAGGAAGAAGGTTCTGGGATAGAAAAGGTCTTTGAGACAGGAATGAGCACCTCCACCTGTGAGATAGATAGCACAGATTCCCCTGAGGAGATGCTCAGGGACACCGAACAGGAACCAAACACAGCCAAGGGCTTCTCTTTGGGGCAACTCTTACTTGGTTTAATAATGGATGATCCTGTGGCACAGAAGGAGCAAAGGAAGCAGTCTTGGGGCAAGAAGAGGACTCCCACTGAGGAAGTCCCTGAGAATAGCCTGGATGGAGAAGGACGGTGTGAGGATATTTCTGCAGGTGCAGAGCCCAGTGCTGTTCAAGCCTCAGAGCTGGAGCCTGACTTGTCCCTGGCCAAGTATTTGAGGTCAACTGGGATGCAGGAAACTCCAGATCTCAAAGGGACAGTTCAGAAGGAGCAGCGAGAGACCATCACTTCACTGGAAGTGGAGGAGGTTACCTTCAGCATGGTTTATGACTATTACAACAACCAGCAGGAACTCGCCCGGCCCTTCTCTCCTGAGTCGGAAATGTCTATAGAGCTGGAGAGCGGGAGCGGAGAGGAGTCACCTGACTCAGACCGCTTCTACACACCTCCCTCCTCAGTGGAGATCTTTGAAACTGCTTCATCAGCATCCTACCACACGCCGCTCAGCACACCCGAGCGCTACTCCACACCCTCTGAGGGCTCAGGATACAGCACACCACCCAAGTACTACTCCACACCGTCTGAAGGCTCAGGGTACAGCACTCCGCCTGAGCAATACTCCACACTGTCTGAAGGCTCAGTGTACAGCACATCATCTGAGCGCTGCTCCACACCCTCTGAGAGTTCAAAATGCAACACACCCTCGGAGCGCTACTTCACACCCTTTGAGGGGCCCTGGTCTGCATCAGGGGACAGCACGCCACCAGAGCGCTACCGGACACCCACTGGGGAGTATATGGACGCCCTGACCATGCTCCCCCTCGATGAGAGAAAGCAGAAGCCTCCAGACCAGCCACAGGCTGAGGTGTTTAGGACCCCCTGTGAAGCCCTGGAGCCATCAGGCAGGCAGATGCCACCTGCATTCCTCAAGGCATTGAGCAGGAGGAGGCTGTATGAAGGCAGCACGCTGAGCTTTGTGGCCAAGGTGGTGGGTGTACCCCAGCCGGGGGTGAAATGGTATCATAATAAATCTCTAGTGGAGCTGGATGAGAGAGTGCGGATAGAGAAGGATGGGGACAAATGTGTGCTGGAGATCGCTAATGTCCAGAAAGCTGATGGAGGACAGTATCTGTGCCATGCAGTGAACATTGTTGGGGAAGCTAAAAGTACGGCACAGGTGGAAGTTGTGTCTGAAGATGAGCAGTCACTAGCACTGCCACCCCCTGTCACCCACCAACACATTATACACTTTGACCTGGAGCAAAACACATCTTCAAGGTCACCTTCACCACAGGAAATCCTCCTGGAAGTGGAGCTGGATGAAAATGAGGTGAAGGAGTTTGAGAAGCAGGTCAAAATCATAACCAGTCCTGAGTTTAGCCCAGATAAGAAGAGCATGGTGGTTTCCCTGGATGTCTTTCCACTTGCCTTTTTGGAGCAAGCTGCAGGCTTGGCTGCGGAGGAGAATGAGGATGTAAAAATTGATTTCCAAGTAACTGAAATGCCTCCCCGCTTTGCCGTACCCTTTGCAGACATTGAGGTGACGGAAGGCTTGGAGGCAGTGTTTGAGTGTGTGGTAACAGGTACTCCTGTCCCAGTAGTGCAGTGGTTCAGAGGTCACACCTGTGTGACGCCTGCCACAGGGAAGTATGTTGTGAGTCAGAAGGAGGGACTTCACAGTCTGAAGGTCCAAAGTGTAGGTCCTTCTGATGGTGGCTGGTATCACTGTCGGGCAATCAATAGGCTGGGAGAAGCAACGTGCAAAGGCTCCCTCATAGTCATGGCTCAGCAGGGAGCGAGTGCTAAGGCAAGCAGTGAGACAGTCACGGGCAGCGAATCACACAGGCCCCAGAAATGTGACTTGCTTTTGAGTAAGACTGTGAGCCCGGGTGACCAGTCAGAAATAGAGCTGGAGTTTGAGTTCAAGCCTCACATAGATGACTCAGAGAAAGCAATCCAATTGCTAGCAGTGACTCAACAAGAGCAGGAAGTGGAAGGGGAGAAGCATGTCAACATTAGTTTTGATGTGTTTGCAGAGCCGTCCCAAGAGGAACGGGTTGAGTTTAGGGCAGAGGACTCGGAGAGCTGCAGCTTTGAGTTCCAGGTCACAGAAGCCCCTCCCAAGTTTCTGAGGCTAATTTCTGACTACAGTACATTTGTAGGGGCCTCAGCATGCTTCCAGTGTCTCGTGACTGGTTCCCCCCACCCAAGTGTCCGCTGGTACAGGGATGGGGTGTTGTTGGAAGGGGACAGGTACTGTGTGCAGGAAGAGCAGGGGGGCTGTCACAGCCTTACTATTGAAAACTTGACACAAAGTGACAGTGGGCAATACAAATGTATAGCTACTAATAGGGCAGGAACTGCTGAGACTAGTGCTGTGTTAACATTACACTAAATTTCCATATTTTATTTCAGAGTCTCTTTTGAAATACTAAATGTTTTTATGCTGTTGTTCACTGCAGGTAAAATGCAGCACTCATTTTAGGGGCATTGTTTTTCATCTCTTTAGGGATGAAAACCACTCTATGTGGGCATATTTGTGTCTCACTTACTTAAACTTGCCTTCATTGGGAAATTTAAGTGAGATTTAATCTGTGCATAGATTTTGTGCACACTTTCTGCACCGAGGTGTATTTCAGGCTCCTTCCAAGCTCCTTACTCATTCTTGTAAAGGTATTTTAATTGACACTCACTTATGTAGGACTAATTTTTTCATATAGTGTACATATTCCTGTGTGTCTGTAACAGTGCAATCATTACTGGTTTATGTAGGCTAGAAATCACCTGAAAATGTAGAAACCATCTTTTTCTTGTAACCTAAAGGTATGGAATACGAACTTATGCTTGCTGTTTAGTTTGGATATAGTTCTGTGACAGAACTCCTCGAATTGGTATTCCCCCTTCTGACAATGTTGTCTCCAAACACGTGAGTCTCACTGATTTAAATCCTGTCTTTACAGTTTCTATCACTGCAAAATTCTTACATCCGTGGGCCTCATTCTACTGACTCATGGAATTAATTGACTTTTTTTTTTTAAGTCAATGGAATTATGCTGTTGCAAAGAAAAGCAACACAATGGGAAGAGAATGAAAGTTTTGCGTTAGTAGAGACTGGACAGGATATTTTTCTCTATTACCAAGTAATAAACATGAAAACATATTTTGTACTGTATCTTTAGAAGTTAAAGGGAAAGGAGAGGGAGCATAATAAAGCAATGATGTAACTGTAAATTCATTAAAATAATTTTGGTTGTCCCCGTATTCCAGTGTCATTCATAAAAAATACATAGTAGTAATAAAGTGAGAGATTTTTACGCAGTATTCTTGTTTCACATTAGAACTAAATCTCTACATATTCCTTTTTTCTTTTTTTTAAGTTAGTAACAGTTAAGTCTGCTATGTGTCAAGATGACCAGAAATAAGTAGAATACATTCAGTTGTTATCTGTGGCATTTTCTTAGTAGACAAGATTTTTACATTAATGTTCTCAATGTGAGTATATATTTTTGTATTTAAAATGATTATAATATTTATGAGGAGGAATCAGCAGTAGCTGACATAATTAAATCAGAACTAAATCAATCTTACATAAACAATGATAAATTGATTAAGAAAATATGTTAAAAGTGTGAAAGCTATTAATTAATGTTTATCAGAAGTTAATTAACTCTCTAATGCATGTGACAGGTTTCCAGTTACCTGTATGCCAAGGTGAAACCTTGAGCTCAACAACCCAAAGCAAAAATTATTTTTGCTTTGATTACCTGTTCATGAGGTTCTTCAAGTTATTTACAAATTGCTGTCCGTTGCCTTGCAAACTGCTTTAAGGAGCATGGTGATTTTAAGCGTAAAACAACTATTCCTGTAGTACATTCAGTTATGTTCATGCATGTCCTTATTTCTGAGTTTGATGTGTCCTCACACTGAGGTGAGCATGCCTCAAAAACTCAATAATCTTTTAAGGCTATCCCATCACTCACCTGGGATAGTAATTTTTGATCAAAAGATTCACTTTGCCCAATTGTGTTGCCTGATATAAACTTAAAGTCAGGAGTGGCATGTTCTAATGACCCAGTACATGGAGTGGTTAGGCTAATACCAATGACTTCTGTTTCTTCCCAGTCATGACCCCACAATAAATATTTAAGATTTGTATGCTGTTAAAAGGTAGAGATAATTGTGTTTTCTCATAGGTAATGGTGGTAGGAAAGAGAAGCGTAAGTGTCTGACCCGATATTGTGCTGGGGAAGAATTACTTCATGATGTGTCCTTAATCCATTACTTGTGTAGATGTGTAGCACTGATTCATTAGACTGCAGACTGTCCCTAGGGAAGTTGGCATGAATTGTCTGATGTTATACATCAGCTGTGACATGAGAGGTCTTTCAGGTCCAAAACCAAAGAGGTCAGCAGCCCTTTGGTTAGGTCCTGAGCAATTATGAGGTGTGTTTAATTTGCACTGCAATGCACTGAAATTTTTAGTAGAAACAGGCCCATAACTTGGTTTTGAAGCCATAAGCCAAACAGGTCCAAGTTCATGTTCACATCTGAAATATATGGCCAAGCATCTTTATCTCTACCTGTGTAGTAGTGTTTGTGATTGATTTATGTAAGTTTAAAAATCTTGGTTTAAGTTTCCTATATTAGCTAGGAGCACTGTCATGTGCAAGAGACAAAGTCTAAATTAAGCTACAATGATACAAATCTGGAGTAACTCTAGTTTTTAATAAACTTACTCTGGGGCAACTGGTATAGCTTAGAGCCATGACTGACCATCTCTCTTCAAAAGTTTATGCTTTCACAGGAATTACAAAACTCACCCTTTTATTGTCAGGTTTAATGTCGTCTTCATTTCTACAAACCAAGTATCTTAAAAAAAGGATGAATTATGTTTGTCAACAATGTGTGTTGAATGTTAACATGTATGGTTAATTTGTGAAATAAATATGTAAATGATTTAAGTCCGTCGCTTCTTGTACTTTATTCATTTCACAGACACAGCTAAAATATGAAAAAGTATCTATATAGTTTTCCTGTCATAAATATCCAGGAACACACAAAAGTGCATTAATTTTTGCTACACTCCTGTATATAAAGCATTCATTCTCATGTGTGTTAGCGTAGGTTCCATTCTGCAACTTTCATACTTTATTATGGGCTCAATTCTGCCACCCATTCTCAAATTCACTAGTGCATTGTATTTCCGGGGAAACTGCCCTAATGTTTTAACAAGGTTGGTAGTTAATACTGAAGGACTGGTGTAATTTCTTTTTAGCCTAAGCATCTCTTCTCTGCAGTTAATCACTCTATGCACTGTGCTGTGTCATGTATATTATGGTATTTGCAGCAAGATTAATAATTGCTAAAGCCAATGAGAAGGAATTGGGTATGGCACATTATGTTCCTTATAGTTGTTATGGGAGTGCAGCAAAAAATTATTATCTCACAATCAGTTTGGGAATTTAAGGCACTGTATTGAGAAACTTATCAAGGTTCACCATTAGAGTGCCCAGAGACATTTAACCACTCACACTTCTTTTAGTCTTTTTTAACAAGTCTCATATCTTTCCAGCATCAAATACTGTGGGCCTTAACTGAGCAAACTTGACTCAGTGATGACAACAGGATTTGATTTCCAAAGGTTTTTTTTGCGCCGTGCTTTTTATGGATGGTTTGTTCCGTTCCTGGAAGTTTCAGATTTCACTGATGTTTCTAGTGCCAAGCATCTGCAGAGAATGGCATCTTCTTGACGTCTGTTTCCTCTCATTTTTAAACTACCATTAGAACAAAGTGGTTAGACACATAAACGCCTAATTCACAAAGGCAAGAAAAGAAAAACCTTAAAGTGATCCGTCCTCTTTTTCTCTGGTATTATGGGAGTTTTAATATGCAGCATTGTGACAGGGATGAGTTTAAAACCTGAGATTTAAATCAAGGGCATTAAATCAAGGGTGCAAACTCATGATTTTAGTAATAATGGTGTGGTAAGGATAAGGCTCTAATGACAAAAACAGGACAAAGCTGGTGAGGGAGGCGTAATATCTTAGCGTGTTATACAAAAGATAGAGTTGAAAGAGATGAACTGCACCAGAAGAAAGGTTGGTGTGCTGAAAAGTTTGTGTTATTTTTCCAATCCTAATTCCAGCATTCTGCTTTTTCTTGGTGTTTTCAGTTAAACCAGGGTCTTAGCACTGCTCTGCTGTACTTGTTTGTATAAGTGTACATACAAATATGTATGGCACATACCACTTTAATTGTATCTGTGAAATGCACCAATGTTGCTTGACTGTTACTTGCACTGTACACCCTGGGGGTATGCCTAACCCATACTGTGATGTCAGGTTTAAAGAAAATACACATGTTCATCCGGGTGGGAAGTTTATAAGTAACCTGACAGCACAGCACATCTTGCTGGTTTTGGCAGGTGTGTATTTGACAGCAAGAGGACCTCATGTTCATTGTTAACTGCTGTACAGTATTGAGAAAGCCTCCAGATATACAAAAATAGTTGCACTAACACTGCTTATTGCTATTTTCAATTGCTCTCTTAAACATTCTAGTAAAACTATACAATTTTTTTCCATACAGATGTCGCTAGCTCTCTTATTGTGTCTTCTGAGGAAGGAAGAAGCGAAGGCTACAGCAGCAGCCTTCAGTTGCCTGATAGAGAGAAAACACTTGAATTTGAGCCTGAAAAACCAGTTTATTACAGCAAAGAAAAGATGAAAATGGAGGAGGGGGGCAAAGCCCCCGTTTTCCTCAGACAGGTTTCAAATGTTGAAGTCTGGCAGGGAGATGTAGCTAGGCTCTCTGTTACTGTTACCGGCAGCCCCCCACCCAAAATCCAGTGGTTTTTCAACAGTATGAAGTTAACTCCATCCATGGACTGTAAGTTAGTGTTTGCTGGCAATGACCACAGCCTCATCCTCCCATACGCAGGTGTGAAGAACGAGGGTGAGTACACGTGTGTGGCCAGCAATGTACACGGTGAGACCACTTGCAGTGCCCACCTCCATGTGCGGCAGCGTATACCAGGGGTCCCTTGCTTTGCCAGGGAGCCAGAAAGCGTGCAGTGTGCACCGGGCTTCACAGCAGTCTTTGAGTACACCGTGGCTGGGGAGCCATGCCCTGATGTGCAGTGGTTCAAGGGGAGTGAGCAGCTCTTTTCCGATGCACGTCATTCTGTTGCTCACCAACCTGACGGCTCAGGGTCCCTGACAGTGTGGGAATGCGTAGAAGAGGACACTGGGCTCTACACATGCAGGGCAGTGAGCAACCTGGGTGAGGCCACATGCTCTGCTGAGCTCCTTGTGCAGCCTGAGGAGGAGCATGCTGTGTGCAGGCAGAGCCCAGCCTTGCGGCACTCTGCTGTGGCAGAGGACCAAAGCCTCCTCTCTTACGAGGAGGCTGGTGAGCTTCCTGCTGTGGAAGAAGCGCTCAGCCTTGAGGCCATGAGGGAGCCCCGGGCCATCCTTCAGCTCCAGATGAGCCAGGCAGAGCACGTGCTGCCCAGGGAGGACATCTTGCCTGGCCTGCCACTGGCCTGCCCGGCTGCACAGAGTGTTGAAGAGGTGCTCGCTCAGGTGGCCACAACACAAGAGAGCAGCAGGCTTCTGGCAGAGCCACTGCAAACTGTCACTGCTGGCCCCCAGGGTGTGGTGCCTGCAGCAGTGATAGAGACACAACTGCCGGGCTGCCTTGGGACTGTAGCTGCACAGATACTCTTGCCCAAAGAGGAAGTCATTCCCAAGGCAGCAGAGCAAATGGCTGCTCTGAAGACAGAGGCTTCTCAAGCCCTTCTACAAGTATCAAGCACCACTGAGAACCATGCCATAGATGGTGACAACATCCAGGTTCTTGAGGGCTTCCAGGTTATGCAAGGTGAGCTGAAAGCTGAACCCAGATTTCCCTCTGAATTGGCCTTCACTGGGGGCCAAGCTGTCCCCCTGGAGAACATTTCTTCCCTGGAAGCAGCAGAGGAAGATTTTGCTGCAAGAATCCATGAGGGACAGGCTGTGAGATTCCCCTTGCTGCTAGAAGAAAACCAGCCCCTGGAAGAGGAACATGTCGTTGATCTTGCCAGCCTGCTTAGGCAGTCTCCAAGGGCAGGGAGACAACCCCGTGAAACAATGTACATTCACCAGCTCCAGCCAAGCCAAGTCCTCAACAAAGAAAGCCAGCTCACTGCTCAGGTTCCCAAGAGCTGCAGCTTGGACATAAAGTCTCAAATTAGAAATGCACTGAAAGCTGCAGTTGTAAGTGAGCAAAACCTTTTGTTTTCAGAATGGTTGGCTGATAAAGAAAACGTTGAAGTACAGACAATAAACATCACCAAGGAACATAAACACACGCTATGCACCTATGTTGTGACCGCAGGAGGACTCAGTCCCATAGAAATCCCAGTTTCCTTGGGAGAAGTCAGCATTCAGACAGCTGACCAGAAAACAGTCTTGAAGGAGGCTTTCTATTCTCTTATTTGCGAAGAAAAACATCTCTTGACAGATGAAAAATCCAAAGCATTGCCAGTTCATCCCAGTCCACTTCTGTCAGGAAGATCCTGTGATGAAACCTCTGAGCTGGAGCCCCAGCAGGCTGAGAGGACTATGGAGGCAACAATACCCCTGGAACAACCTTTGTCTGCACAAGTAATCAACGCTCTGACTGGGCATGGTCACATCAAGGATGTGGGTGCAGCTGCAGCCACTGCTGATGTAACCTCCACGGGCGTTCCCAATGAGACACCCACAGAAATACTGAAAAGGAAGGAGAAAAGGGAAGAAATACATGAGGAAGAGGGAAGAGAGGGTCTGGAGACTAGAGTTGGGAAGCTAGAGGATGAGCTGGGCAAAGAGAGTTATCCCATCATACACAGAAAACTGGTCAACACTGTTGTGGAGGAAGGGGAGAGTGTCAGGCTGGTGTCTGTCATAACAAATGTCAGAGAGGTGAACTGGTACTTTGAGGGTAAACTGGTGTCTTCAGGCAACAAATTCAAGTGTTTGCAAGATCAGGACACGTACACACTAGTAATAAGCAAAGTGTGCGGGGAGATTCACCAAGGAGAGTACACCTGTGAGGCACTGAATCAAGGTGGAAAAAGAGCAACAACAGCAAAAGTCACAGTTGTTAAAAGAGGTTGGATTATGAGGATAGAATACTGCCTAATACACTGCTCTACTAATGAAACTGCCCTACCATGCGTCTGTATCTTTGGATACAGACACAATATTAATACCATCATGCCATTAATCAGAGGGGCCCCTTTCTCTCTGGATTTATGGTCTCCTGTTACCACATTGCAAAGTCTCTCACTTCCCTCACCCCAGCCTTTGGTCAGGAAGTTTGTTGCTTCCGGTCCTCATCACACAAGCACGGTCAGGACAAGCTGTATCTCAGTCCGGACCACTTCTCCCATTGTTGCCTGTGAAGTGGACCTGCTCTTCCCACTTTTTTCACTGCTGCACCCTCTCTCACTCTTTAGAGTCATTGCGCAGTTTCAGCACAATTCCTCATTCACACCATAATTTCTCACAGCTCTGGGATAGTGTGGTATATTTGTATTGCATTGTTATTGTACATCGCTATTGCACATCGTTTTTCCAGTATCACCGCTGTGTTTTCTGATGTCATTATGCACCATAACACTGTCTGTCCACTGAGCCTGGTACTGCTTTCATTTCTTACAGGTTTTTTTTTTTATTTTACAGTCACTTTATATGGATTGCAAGTAAATCACTTTTTTTTTTTTTTTTTTTTTTCAGTCAGTCACTTCACTGACTTTCCAGAATGTGAGCAGACAGGGCTTTGAGTTACTCTCTGCTTCTGATTTCAGTTGCGCCGATCCTGAGGAGAAGGCTCCAATCTCTGGAGGTGGCTGTAAATCACATGGCCAAGTTTACCTGTGAGGTAGAGACTGCTCCCAATGTCAGGTTCCAGTGGTACAAAGCTGGACGAGAGATATATGATGGGGACAAATACTCCATTCGCACCTCCAACTACCTGTCCACGCTGGAGATCCCAAGGCCTCAGGTTGTTGACTATGGAGAGTATAGCTGTAAGGCTTCCAACCAGCATGGCAGTGTAAGCTCTACAGCCCTTTTAACAGTAACTGGTAAGTACAGACTTCCAAGCACTTCTCCATAAAATATCTCGGTATATTGTAATGCTTTCACTGCTATACTTAGAAATGGTTATGGTAGGGCTCTTGATTGCCATTGTTATACATAATCGATACCTAATTTTGGCAGGCACAAGCATAGAGAAGGATAATTTTTGAACATGGTGCTTTCTGTACCAAGAAAAGGGAATCAGTGCGGAAAGTTTCAGAAGGGAGGACAGAGGTGGGAAGGAGAGAGCATGAGGAACTAGATTGCCAACAGAATGGGATTGCTTTGTGAATACATTCTTGAAGAAGGTTTATTTAACTTCCAGACAACAGGAAAACATACACTTTTAAATCTGATTTCTTTGGTGTAATAATCACTGTGCAACTATCCTAGCACCCTCTGTTTATCCTGCAGCTATACTTTTGAGGCAGGCTATGCAGCTACGTATACCTGAACATTTGTGTGCCATGGCCAGAGGGGAACTCTGCGTGATTGGGGAAATATATCTTCTTAAACAAACAAAAGAGGGTTTAAAGCTTTTTCAATTTGCAAACTTTTTTGTATATTGAGAGCTATACAATTATCTTCTTTTTTTTTTCTTTTTTTTTTTTTTTCTTTAAAAAAACAACACCATCTTTGGGGCTTTTACTGTATGATGATTTTTTTATTCTCACTTTTCTCTTTGTGGGAGGAATCTTTATGTGGTCTTTGCTAAGTGCCAGATACTAGAGATTAAAGAAAGATGCACAAACTGTGAAATGCATGCAACCTTTTCCATCTTGAGGGAATCGTTCGCAATCATGTCAGTCTTGGAGGAGGAAGTTCTGGCTTTTGGTTTATTTTCCTTTAGTTTGTACATTGCTCCAGAGATTCAAAATGCCTTCAAGCTCTGGAGCAATACGCAGACCCAAGAAGTACAAAACCAAAAGCAAAAATTCATCACTTTTAACACCTCTTATCTCCTTCACTGCTGGCTTCTTTTGCTTAAGAGTGTTCAGTGACAAACTGTCCCCTCTTGCTCTCTGTCCCTGGCAAATGTGGAGAAGGAGCATAAGCTCTCATCTTCACCTCTGGATAACATTGAACCCCTTTGTTTTGCAGAAGCACTTCCACCAACGTTTCTTACCAGACCTGAATCTATCACTACTTTTGTGGGCAAAAGTGCCAAGTTCCTGTGTACTGTTTCGGGCACTCCAGTCATCGATGTCGCCTGGCAGAAAGATGGCACTACCATTTCACCTTCGGACCACCACAAGATCTCCAAAGTGCAAAATAAACATGTGTTAGAAATTTCCCTTCTCACCACCAGTGACAGAGGGAATTACACTTGCAAAGCTTCCAACAAGTTTGGGGCTGACATATGCCACGCTGAAATGGTCATTATAGACAAGCCACACTTCATTAAAGTTTTGCAGTCAGTGCAGTCAGCAGTCAATAAAAAAATACGTCTTGAATGTCAGGTAGATGAAGACAGAAAAGTAACAGTAGGGTGGACAAAGGATGGAAACAAAATCTCTCCAGGCAAAGATTATAAGATTTACTTTGAAGACAAAATAGCCTCGCTTGAGATTCCTCTGGCTAAGCTCAAGGATTCAGGCCATTATGTGTGCACTGCCTCAAATGAGGCAGGAAGCAGCTCCTCTTCTGCCAGCGTCACAGTGAGAGGTAAGATAGTCCTATGCTCCCTTTACCTTTGCTCTTCTTGGGTTCCCCATTTCTTCTTTTGCAGGCCAAAGAATTTGGGTTGAAATAACACTGGAACTCTTCTCAGACCTGCCATCAGGTCCATTTACCTCTTGCTCATTTCCCCTGCTGCCTTCCGGCACGCTGTGTGTTGCTTCAATATTTCTTTCACCAGCCAGAACCAAGAATTGCTCCTGCATGCAGGGGAGAGATGGACAGAGAAGGCAAGAGAAACCACAAGAACTGCAGCTCAGCAAAGATTATGCTGATCTTTTCTGAAGTCATGTTTTGGTCTTACACCTGGAATCAATCTTTCAAAGCTTTGTATTTCAACCTTCTTTCTTTTTTCTCTTTCCCCCTTTTCTTCCCCTTTTCTTTCCTTCCCATTTTTAGAACCACCATCCTTTGTAAAGAAAGTCGATCCATCTTATTTACTGACCCCAGGTGACTCTGCACGCCTTCAATGCAAAATCAAAGGCTCTCCTGAAATCCAGGTTACTTGGTTTAAGAACAATAAGGAAATCCATGAAAGCAACACACATAGGATGTCTTTTGTCAATTTTGTGGCTGTGTTAGATATTTTGGAGATGAAAGTTGATGACAGTGGGAGCTACTCATGTGAAGCTGTAAATGAGGTTGGAAGTGACAGCTGCACCACCGAAGTAGTTGTCAAAGGTCTGTTCTTGTTGCTGCCAG
>VYZV01004700.1:777-15928 GCA_013401275.1 Pandion haliaetus | reverse complement strand
TGACAGTACAAAATATAGAAGCCTGTGCCATGAGAACACTATGTCACTTGAGATTGCCAATCTAGAGCTGGCAGACAGTGCAAATTACACATGCAGTGTCTCTAATGTTGCTGGGAACGATTCTTGCAGTGCTATCCTGACTGTGAAAGGTTTGAAACTCTTTTACTACTTCTTATTTGTGATAGATGCTGAGAAAATACCTTACATCTTATGTTAACATAACACTCTTATACCTCTTAACATTAATGCTGAAAAATTGGTCACCATGCTTACCTCACTGATTTTCTTCATTCTTAGACATTTCTGATGTAACTGAATATTTCTTTTTCTTAAAAACTGCAGAGCCCCCAAGCTTCTTAGTAAAACCTGAAAGCCAGCAAGCCATCCCAGATTCCACAGTGGAGTTTAAGGCCACACTAAAAGGAACGCCACCATTTACAGTAAAGTGGTTCAAAGAAGACTTAGAACTTGTATCTGGTCCCACTTGTTTCATTGGGATTGAAGGGTCAACTGGGTTCTTAACCCTCTATTCAGTGGATACTTCTAGGAGTGGGCACTACACTTGCCATGTTTCAAATGACGTTGGCAGTGACTCTTGCACTACAACGTTGATGGTAACAGGTGTGCACTCTTTCTTGTCATGTTCCAGTCTTTTTGCCTATTTCTTTTCTTTCCTTCTTGCCAAGCCCACCCTTGATACAGTGCCAAGTGAATTCCCTACCCCGTGTTTGCAACCCTTTGACCTTTGATACAGTGCCAAGTGAATTCCCTAACCCGTGTTTGCAACCCACAGTTGTTTGGCTCTTTTCCCACCTTTCTTTCCAGTATTACTTCAGACCTTCCTGATGCTACTTTTCTGGTTTTTTAGAACCACCCAAGTTTGCTAAGAAGCTAGAGGCGGCAAAAGTAGTGAAGCAGGGTGACTCAGCCCGGCTTGAATGTAAAGTAAGTGGATCTCCAGAGATGAAAGTAGTGTGGTTCAGAAATGACCATGAAATTGTTGCCAGTGAAAAATTCCGGACATCATTCATCGACTCTGTGGCCGTGCTTGAAATGAATCATCTCAGTACTGATGAGAGCGGTGACTACATCTGTGAAGCTCACAACCCCGCCGGCAAGGCCAGCTGTAGCACCAAAGTCACAGTCAAAGGTTAGCTGTCCTCTTGTTCTCTGACTACATCCTATTTTTCCCTGGTGGTTTTATCTCTTGGAAATCCACAGGAACGTGAGATTAATTTCTTATTTCAGGACTGCCTTTTTCTACATGTCATGTTTGTTTCTTGATGCCCCCTCACCCCCTCTGCCAGCACCTGAACAAGAGAGATGTTCTTAATGCAGATGAGTCCTAAGCTAGGTGTTCCCCAGTTCTATGATTGCCAACGTCCAACACAGATCATAGTGGGAACTGCTATATCAAGGAGCTGAAATATGAAGAAAAAGAACAGACCCAAACTGATCAGTGTCAGTTTTACACCCTGTATTTGAGAATACTACCAGCTAAATGAGACCTGAACCCTCCTTGCCCAGGGTCACCCCTCTGTTTTTACCTTTTCTACAGACGAGCTAACAGCTTTGAATGCTCACCTACCTGCAAGATAATTTCATAATGTGCCCAGAAAATGAGGAAAGTCCTTGCCCATGCTATTGATTTTCTCAGCAGTCTCGTTATGTAGAAGCTGGTATCAGTAAACAGTTTGTTGGTCAAATAGCTCCAGACTCCTTTCTAAAAATGTTCCTTTCTTCTCTTGTTAGAACCTCCTGTCTTTAGCAGGAAGCCCTCTCCAGTAGACATGCTCAAAGGAACTGAGGTTAGCCTGGAATGTGAGATTTCAGGAACGCCACCATTTGACGTTACCTGGTACAAAGACAGGAGACAAATCCGCAGTAGTAAGAAGTATAAGGTTACGGCCAAAAACTACCATACAAGCATTCACATTCTTAATGTTGAAGCTGCAGATGTTGGTGAATATCAGTGCAAAGCACAGAACGACGTAGGAAGTGACACTTGTTTTTGCACTATGAAGCTGAAAGGTAAAGTATTGGCACATATGCCATCTGCAGTGCTCCCAATGGCTCTGCATTGCTCTTCTTTATGTAGACACTGTGAGTATTTACTATAACTGCATGTTTCTTCTTCAGAACCACCAAAATTCTTGACTAAAATAAACAGCATAACTGTTGTGGTTGGTGAACCAGTAGAGTTACAAGCAAGAGTGGAGGGCTCCCAGCCAATTTCTGTGCAGTGGCTTAAAGACAAGGAGGAAGTTATTAGAGAAAGTGAAAACACGAAGATCACATTTATGGAAAATATTGCAACTTTACAACTTGTGCGCACAGAGACAAGCAATGCTGGAAAATATATCTGTCAGATCAGAAATGATGCTGGAAGTCGCGAGTGCATGGCTACCTTAACTATTCTAGGTTGGTAAAAAAAGCACAAGTTCATGAAATATATTTTTAAAGTTAGGAATTTGGCTATTTAGTGTCAGCTGTACACTTTGCTTATGCCCCTGAGTTCAAAACATTCAAAACAGAGAATCTCTGTGTCCCCAAAAGCAGTAGTCAGGTTCCTTATTTCCAGTTGTCCAGGGATAGGGGTGAAAGGAACCACAGGCCTCTACACTGTGATGGGATCCAGCTGACCAGCTTTCTAAGTCATGTCTTCTGCTCGTGCCTGCTTGGAGAGGGACAGACAGTTGCATTTCTCTCCTAGGAGTTTAAGAATATTTTTACTTCATTTTGGAGAGCATCTGAAATCTCCAGTTTAGGATAGAATAAAGGGTGGAAAAAACAGCTGAAAAAATTCCCCAGCCCGACAAACTGAGATATCCTTAGTATCAAATGTGCAAGCCCCATTTTATAGTGCTATAATACTTAGAGCTAGTACTAACCAAATCCTGTTTTCACCATGCATGTTACCCATCTCTCCTTCCAGAGCCTGCAGTCATTGTAGAGAAAGCAGAGCCAATGAGAGTTACTATAGGAGACGCCTGTACTTTGGAGTGCAAAGTGGCAGGCACACCAGAGCTTTCCACTGGGTGGTTCAAGGATGGCAAAGAGCTGACCAGCAGCCAAAAATACAGAATTACTTTCCTCAATAAAGTATCTACACTTAAAATTATGGATGCAGAGAAGGAAGATGGTGGATTGTACACTTTTGCAGTGCAGAACGACGTTGGGAAAAGCAGTTGCACAGCATCAGTTGATGTTTTAGGTTGGTTGGGTAGCCTGTCTTCTATCTTTTACAAAAACTCTCATTCAGTCATGGTCTCTTTCCTGTCTTCTATTCCTTCCGTCCTTTTCTCTCTAACCTTGGATTTATTATGTTTTCTTACACAGATCGAATCATTCCTCCTTCTTTCACAAGAAAACTAAAGGAAACCCCTTGTGTCCTGGGTTCCTCAGCACTGCTGGAATGCAAAGTGCTGGGTTCACCTCCTATTTCTGTTGCCTGGTTCCGAAATGGACTTAAATTAGTCAATGGGGAAAAACATCAAATCTCCTTTTCAGATAACCTATGTATTTTAGAAGTGAATTCACTGAGTGACTCAGATACTGGAACTTACACCTGCAAAGCTACCAACATAGCTGGTTCAGATGAATGCAGTGCTGTATTGACTGTACAAGGTCAGTATACAATGGTCAGGAAGCTCTCTGAGCTATTCTTTTGTCTTTCTTTCTTGAAATTGCCTGTGGTCTTTTGTAAATACACTCGGGGGAAATTATTGACTGGAAAATAAAGATTTTCTTCTTGATCTTCAGTAGGTGTGTGGAAATGCCAGGGTTATGCTGTAGCAACCTGTCTTATCTCTCTTTTTCTCTTGTGTGTTTAGAACCACCTTCTTTTGAGAGGACACCACAGTCTCTGGATGTCTTGCCAGGCACAAGCATCACTTTTACATGTGTTATCAGAGGAACCCCTCCTTTTAAGGTGAACTGGTTTAGAGGGGCCAATGAGCTTGTGCCAGGGGACAAATGCAATATCTACTTGGAGGACTCCATTGTGGAGCTTGAGTTATTTGATGTGACTCCTCTCCAAAGCGGAGAGTACACTTGTCTAGTGACTAATGATGCTGGCAGGGCAAATTGTACAACACACCTTACAGTAAAAGGTTTGTAAAGATTGCATCTCTCTGTTTACCTTAAAACATTGTTTCCTTCCCTCCATTTGTCCTGTTGTGCTCAACACTTGTGACTTCTTACCCTTCCATTAGAGCCAGCTGTCTTTGTGAAGAAACTGAGTGATCAGTATGTGGAGCCTGGCAAGCCCATCATCCTGGAGGGCAATTACACAGGCAGCCTGCCTATCTCTGTGACATGGAAGAAGAACGGCAACACCATCACTCAATCTCAGAAGTGTAGCATCACCACCACAGAGAAATCCTGCATCCTGGAAATACTGGACAGTACCAAAGAAGATGCAGGAGAATACACTTGCCATGTTGAAAATGAGGCAGGAGGAGATGTTTGTGAGGCTGTAGTATCTACCTTAGGTGTGTGCTCCCTTTGCTTTTTCTTGCCTGTTCTTTCAAGTGTATGCTTTCCCAAGGCCTGGCACTGTAATGAGTCTATCTAACGGCTTCTGTTTTTTAGAACCTCCCTATTTTGTTACACACTTGGAACCTCTTGAGGTGTCTGTTGGGGATTATACAACGTTGCAATGCCGCGTTTCTGGAACACCAGAAATCACTGTGTCTTGGTACAAAGGTGATACAAAACTCAGGTCTACACCTGAGTACAAAGTGTTCTTTAAAGACAATGTTGCTACACTTATTTTCAACAAAGCAGTTAGCAACGACAGCGGAGAATATACCTGCAAGGCAGAAAACAGTGTAGGAACTGCATCTACAAAGGCTCTCTTAACAGTTCAAGGTGATGATTTTATATTAGCTTGCTACAAATTCTTTTTCTCTTGCAAAACTAGAAAGAAATTGACTCCTGGGGCATATTTATCCTTTACTTGCTTTCTTCTAGAGCGCAAACGACCACCTTCCTTCGCAAGAAAATTAAAGGACATCGAGCACCCTGTTGGTTTACCCCTTAAATTTATGTGCCGGCTCAATGGCTCAGAACCCATTACCGTGACTTGGCATAAAGATGGTGTGCTGCTAAGCGATGACCACAATGTGCACACATCCTTTGTAGATAATGTTGCAGTGCTGCAACTGGTGCGAACCGAGATGAATCATACTGGGCAGTACTCCTGTACAGCCACCAATGCTGTGGGCACTGCCACCTCAACTGCTAGGCTCACAGTGGCAGGTGTGTTGGCTTACAAAACTTTCGCCTGGAGCACAGGCTCCCCATTCCCATTTCATGCATGCGATGGTATCGGTGTGTTGGATTAGCTTTTCTGTGAAGTATGAGTATTACACTGTTTTCTTGTGTTTCTAGAACCCAAGCAAGCACCTGTCTTTGACACCAAACCAGAATCTATTGATGTGCCTTTTGGAGAAAGTGCTGACTTTGAATGCCATGTTACTGGAGCCCAGCCAATACACATCACCTGGTCCAAGGATGGTCGGGAAATCCGAACTGGAGGAAACCTCAGTATTACATTTGTAGCCAACACAGCTCACCTTCGAGTGCTCAGAGTGGGTAAAGGAGACTCTGGCCAATATACTTGCCAAGCTAGTAATGAAGCTGGGAAAGATTTTTGCTCAGCCCAACTCAGTGTCAAAGGTATTAAGATTAAGTCAGCTTTGTTTGTGTGTTTTCTTTTTCTTGGGTAAAGAGACCTCTTTGTTACTAAGTCTCATCTTCCAACCTTTCCAGTTTGGAAATATATAGCAAGCACCTTTCCAGAAAGCAGACATATACCATGTGGTGACCTTCTCCTATCATACTGCATGACAGTAGAAGTCTTTTGTGCCTGCAAAATCTCCAAGGGGAAAGGTCCCCTTGTGAAGCTGTTTGTATGGAGAGTTGCACTCAGCCTGCTTTTTACTTTGTCATTGGTGCTTAAACTACAGTCACAGTGGTATTCACACATAGCAATTACTATATGGAAAATGGTGATATGATAAATACAATTACCTTGCATTTGTAGGCCAGCATTGTTGACTCTTTCAAATTTGCTAAAGATTTCAACTGTAGTTCTGAATTGCTGATTTATTCTAGGCTACTTAAGTTCTTCAAGCAGAAATATGTTTTAAAGCTGTGTAAGCAAGTGAAACTATCCCTACCGTGTTTCTGCTGCTCCTGGGGGGGAAGGGCTTGTCAAATCTTTCATGCTGGCCTGGGGATATTTTCATCCCTCAAAGGTAACAGCAAAATTTCCCTTGGGTGGAGCAATCGTCCTTCATGTATTTTTTACAGCTCCAGCTGTTTGACACAGCAGGCTCCAGAGTTGGCAGAACATAGTTTTAGTTGTTGCCTTTTCTTTCTTTTCTCTGTCTTGTGTCTTGCCTTGAGAGGAAACTCCAAGTGGGGATACAGCCAGCTGCTGTAGCAAGCTTACTTTGTTGTGCCCCAATACTCTTGTGATCCCCATAACCCTTGCTCAGCACTGTAGATTTCACGTGGCAAACAGGTATACCGCCACTCTCTACATACTTATTCTGTTCTGCAGAACCTCCCAAGTTCATCAAGAAGCCTGAAGCTTTGCGGTTCGTGAAGCAGGGGGACACAGTTCAACTTGAATGTAAAATCAGTGGCACACCAGAGATCCGAACCGTGTGGTACAAAAATGATCAGGCACTCCAGGCGAGCGACAGGCTCCACATGTCCTTTGTAGACTCCGTGGCGATGCTTACCATCTTGGGTGCCAACACTGAAGATGCCGGTGATTACATATGTGAAGCCCATAACTCTGCCGGCACAGCCAGCTGCAGCACTTCAGTCGCAGTGAAAGGTTAGCAGTACGGCTTCACACACCACCAGAATCCCTGACTTCTGGGTCCGCTCCCAGCTGCACATCCCCGTGGACAGGGAGCTGCTGCTATGGCAGTTGGTGGCTGCTGTGGCAGTGTGTCTCCAGCTGCTCTCACATTCAAACACTGCTGTGTTTAAGCAGCAGAGGCCAGGCAGGAAATAGTGGTGGGTGTTCAGCACTGTGCAGCCATTCCCTTGTCTCCCCATTTAAGTCAATTGCAAGCTGAATAAGGCAAGCTTGTCAGATCACAGGGGAAGCATGGACTAGCTGGAACACCACCCATGGTGAGGGAGATGGGCATACTTTGCAGCCATCCCTCTGCCTCCTCTTTATACACAGTGACCCTGGCAGGAATGAAACTTAAGACGGAAGAGGAGGCTGTGTTGCTGAGCCTCACTGATGGTAGCTTTCAAGACTGGAAAGAGGCAGGGAAAGCTGGAATGTCGTCCTGGAGAGAGGGCTTTTGGGGAGGGGCACTGAGCACTGACTCCAAACAGGTGCAGAAATGTCACATTTTCTGCCCTTACTACTCTGAGTGCTGGGATGGATTACTGGGAGGTGCTGGGGGCTTAGCATTTTTTAGAGGTGAGGCCACATATTTGGAAGCTAAATATGGGTTTATAAGAATAAGTGTAGGCCCCCTTCCTGAATATGTTGCCTCCTGCTACTATCCAGAAACCCACCCAGGGAAGCAGGCTCACACATTACGATGTGATTCTTTTTTTATAGAACCACCTGTTTTTAGCAAGGTGCCAAGCCCTGTGGACACACTTAAAGGCTCAGATGTCATCCTCCAGTGCGAGATAGCAGGGACTCCACCCTTTGAGGTGGCTTGGTTCAAGGACCGGAGGCAGGTCAGGAGCAGCAAGAAGTTCAAGGTGACAACCAAGCACTCCATTGCCAGTCTTCATATTCTCAGTCTGGAATCTCAAGATACTGGAGAATATCAATGCAAAGCTATGAATGAGGTGGGAAGCGACACTTGCACCTGCCCGGTGAAATTCAAAGGTTTGTATGCTAGAGGATCAACAGCACCACCACCATCTTCTCTTGATCTGGCTGCATGCTTAACCCTCCTCTGCCTGCTTGTTTTTGCCATCAGAACCCCCACGCTTTGCCAAGAAGCTGAGTGACACTGCAATCTTCGTTGGGGAGCCAACAGCCCTGCAGGCAGTGGTGGAAGGATCCCCACCAATTTCTGTTGTCTGGCTCAAGGACAAGGGTGAAGTTATTAGGGAGAGTGAAAATGTCCAAATGTGGTTTATGGACAACATTGCAACTCTTGAGATTGCCAGTGCAGAGGGAGCTGATGTTGGGAAGTACATCTGCCAGATCAAAAATGATGCTGGCATGCGGGAGTGCTCTGCCTTTTTACAAGTCCTAGGTGCGTATAGCCGGCTTCACAGGTACTATATCTTACAGCTTGCACAATGTCTTCTACCAGCCTTTGTTTTCTGTTTATATCCTATGCTCACTGGTTTGCGGGTAGATTTCCTGGTGACACACTGACCCCTCCCTTCCTATTTCAGAACCGGCAGTTATCTTAGAGAAGAGTGAGCCGATCACAGTAATGGCTGGCAATCCTTTTACCTTGGAGTGCAAAGTAGGAGGAACACCTGAACTTATCACCAAGTGGTACAAAGATGGCAGAGAACTAAGAAGTGACCGCAAATACCAAATTACCTTTTTCAACAATATATCCACTTTGAAAGTCTTTTCTGCAGACAGGGGAGACAGAGGCTTGTATACTTTTGAGGTGCACAATGAGGTGGGGGACAGCAGCTGCACTTCTTCAGTTGATGTTTCAGGTCAGCTCTATGTCTTTGTTGTTCACCCTTGTCTTTAAAGGAAGCTTCCCCCTGGCCCCTTTCCTTTCCCCTGAAAAAAACCCAACACTTTTCTTCCTATTCTTCTGCCCTGTCATATTTAGATCGTCTTGTTCCTCCTTCATTCTCAAGAAAACTAAAGCAAACAAATGGGGTGCTGGGATCCTCCGTGCTTCTGGAGTGCAAAGTGTCTGGCACATCCCCCATATCTGTGGCCTGGTTTCAGGATGGGAATGAGATTGTTAGTGGAGAAAAATATGAAATCTCATTCTTGGACAACGTTTGTGCTTTGAAGCTGAATGCCCTGGATGTCACAGATACAGGGCCATATACCTGTGTGGCAGCCAATGTGGCTGGATCTGATGAATGCAGCGCCTTCCTGACTGTACAAGGTCAGTGGAAGGATACTACAGGCCCTTGAGTAAAATTCTTCTTCCCTCTTCTCTTCCTTCCCTCTGGTTTCCCATGATTTCTTTTTCATGTTTTTCTTCTGTTTTCCCCCTCCTCTCCTTTTTTTGTCTCAAACCTGCTCCAGTTTTCCTCCCCCACAGAGACTCTCCTATTAACATCTTTCTCCCTCTTCACTTCTTTGCATGATCCTTAGAACCACCCTCTTTTGTGAAGACACCTGATCCCCAGGAAGTTTTGCCTGGATCGAGTGTGACATTCACCAGCTACATCAAGGGCAGCACTCCCTTCAAAGTTACTTGGTTCCGAGGCATCAGAGAGCTGGTGCCGGACAGCAGCTGCTCCATCTCTCTGGACGAGTCTGTGGCACAGCTGCAGCTGTACAACGTGGAGCCAGGCCACAGTGGGGACTATGCCTGTGTTGTCACAAATGATGCTGGTAGTGCCTCATGCACAACACAACTCTTTGTGAAAGGTGCGTTTGTGTGTGTGCCTGTATGCACAGGTATCTCCCTTTGAACTCTGCCTGCAGCCCTGCCACGTCTGTCCCTCTCACTATTGATCTATGCCTCCCCACAGAGCCTGCAGTCTTTGTGAAGAAATTAAGTGACTTCAGTGTGGAGCAGGGGAAGTCCATTGTGCTGGAAAGCAGCTACATAGGCACCCCTCCCATCTCTGTCACCTGGAAAAGAAATGGCATGCCCATAGCTCAGTCTCCACGCTGCAGTGTTACAGCTACTGACAAATTGGGCATTCTTGAAATCTTCAACAGCACCAAAAGTGATGAAGGCAAATACACCTGTGAGGTGGCAAATGAGGCGGGTGGGGATGTTTGCCACAGCCTTGTATCCGTCTTAGGTACGCACCACCCCTGGTTTCCCTAAGGCACCCCAGTGGTGCTATGCCTCTGCTCACCATGCTCTCTTTTCCCTAGAACCACCCTATTTTGTCACACACCTGGACCGTGTGGAGGTGAAGGTTGGCGAGCCCTTGATCTTAAAATGCCAGATTGGTGGTGCACCAGAAATCAAAGTTTCCTGGTACAAAGATGACACCAAGCTCAGGTCAACACAGGCTTGCAAAATGCACTTCAAGAACAATGTGGCAACGCTGGCATTCTCCATGGTGGAGGATAGTGACATTGGAGAATATATCTGCAAAGCAGAAAATAGCGTTGGCTTCGCCACATCCACAGCTTTGCTTGTTGTTAAAGGTGATGGGCCAAGGACCTCTCTTTCCTGGGGTAGTTTGTGGGAACTCTTTGCTGTCTACAGAAAGGGGTTCTTATTAATTTCAGAGTTAATTAATTCTAGATTGACAGGGAGGCTTTCTACTTATAGTGCTGATTATTATTGCTTTGCAGAACGTCAACTTCCTCCTACATTCACCAGAAAACTGAAAGATATTCAGGAGGCGGTTGGTGCCCCAGTGACGTTTGATTGCCGCATAAATGGCTCAGAGCCTATCCAGGTGTCTTGGTACAAGGACGGAGTTCTTTTAAGCGACAGTGATAACATGCAATCAGCCTTCTTAAATAATGTTGCGACTCTGCAGATCTTGCAAACTAGTATGGCTTACTGTGGCCAATATACTTGCTCAGCCCAAAATGCTCTGGGGACTGCATCTTCTAGCGCCAAACTTCTCCTCACAGGTTTGTAGCTCACACTTAAACAAAGATCTTTTGTGTGTCTTTGCTCTTTTATTTCTTCACCCTTTTTCCCACACTACCCATTATATTGTGGCCAGAAAGAATGGGCATGGCATGGTGAGGTGTATGGTGAGGAGGGCTCGGTGGTGAGCTCTGCCATGCTTTCCTCTTTTCAGAACATCTACAACCTCCCTTCTTTGACATCAAGCCAGTATCTATCGATGTGGCGCTAGGGGAAAGTGCAACCTTTAAGTGCCACGTGACTGGCTCTGCTCCCATGAGGATTACTTGGACCAGAGACAACAGAGAGATCCGCCCAGGTGGCAACTACAAGATGACTCTGGTGGAAAACACGGCCAGCTTGACAGTCCTGAAAGTCAGTAAAGTGGATGCTGGACTCTACACCTGTACTGCCAGCAACAGTGTTGGAAAGGATGTGTGCGCAGCTCAGCTGGCTGTACAAGGTATTGCTGTGAGCTTTAGTATTCATGAGGCTTGTCTTTCCAAGGCAGACACCTGGAAAACAAAGGCCTGAATGCAGATGTGTGTGAGACCAACAACCTACACCGAGATGTCTTATTTCATTTAAATATTATTGTAATACTTAGATATTTAGTCAACTTTCTTCTGTCCAGGTATAGTGCGTGATTTGTCTTATCAAAGGGATTCTTCCATTGAAATGTTAACTCTGACTTAGTAGCCTGTTACGCCTGTATGAATGGCCCTGCTGGCTGGCGCAATCTGTCCTCTTTAAAGTCTTTCTCCAGCAGTGACATTCACTAAGTTGTCCAGGGGAGGGAAAGGTAACTGGGAGAAACTCAGTTCACTTATGAAACTTAAATGTATTTTTACTGGGTGTGCAGCTCCTGAAAATAGTCTTACTCTTTCACAGACCGAAAACATTGAAAACTGCTGTTCTAGACAGCAAGATTGGAGGATCTGAGGACAGACTTGGTGACAAATATCCATTCCACCAACACTTTGCTTCTCCACATAGTGTGTGGAGTTTATACATTTCAATGATCTAAATTTATGACTGGATCAAGCTGTCTTGGTACAAGTGACACTTCTATATTAGTGTAATTTCCTCAGTGTAGGTGGGAACATTGGATTTATTTATAGCTGTTCCGGATATCTCATTCTTACTGATTTTATAAAAGAACGAATGTAAAATACACTTCTTAAATTATGCGTGAGTTCAAATGTCCCTGTTGGTTTAGTGCTTGCTTTTTTTTTTCCCCTCTGTATGAATTTGAGGGGAAAAAACCCAAAACATTTCAAGAGTAACTACTATGACTTTTACTCTCCAAGACAAATAACACAAGAAGCTGAGCTAACACTAGCAAGGTTTTGTATTAATTGCTTCCCAAATGTATTATATATATCTAGAGTATATTCTATCCGTAAGCATTTTTCTTGGTGGGGGTGGGAAGAGTGTGACAGACTGAATTACCTGTGCATTCAGTGGCAAGGAGGGGTGCTGTTATTGTGTAGCTTGACTTACAAAACGCATTGAAAGATTGTAGCAAGAAATCTATCCTCTTTAAAAGATTTAAAGCTTGTTTCCACCAGAATCACAATTCTGTTTATTATCAATTATAACATTCCTAATTGGTTTATTTGACTGGAGTTACCATTCATAAAATGATCCCGACTAACCTTATTTATTTTCTTACTCTTCAACTTGTTATTCATAAAATCCTGAAAATTCTTTTTTCCAGGATTATTATTTTCTTTTTTGTTCCTGAACTTGCACTGGCACTCACTTCAATCCTTTAGAATTTGTACAGTTTCCCCAGGGCTGTAAAATTAATGGTGTTCACTGTTTGTCAGCCAGTTTCTATAGAAATTGTAAGGGCAAGCTCTTTGTATGCATTGATTTGCATGCGTTGAATCTGAGCAGATGATGTCTCATTTCTGTGACTCACAGTCTTTTGATTTTAGAATTAACATCTTTTGTTCAACTGACCTCGAAAATCTCCCAGTTTTTTATTAACTTCCCCACTTTAACAGGTAATGTTCCCAATCTGTAGTTTTAACAATTGCTTTAGGTTCTAGAAACAGCTTTACATTCTAAGTATATACCTTACTAACTTGTATATCCTCATTTTTGGAAAGGAATGGAATTAGAGTGTGACTACTCAGAAACTGTCAGTATGCAGATAGATAATCAACTCTTTGTCAAAGCGAAATCTGATAGTAAATTACTAAGATTCCAATAGTCCTTGTGTTAACAAGCCATCATTTCTATTTTTAGAAACTCTAAGGAAGTTTTGTTACTAACAACATAGGATGTTATACAAATGTCCCACAGGTTGAAGTAACCCACAGTAAAATAGATATTCCCCCTACACTTTACAGACAGATGCACAAAGAGACACTTCATCCTGTTTTGCAGCGAGATTTGTTTGTTGTGCCCACATTACCACCTCTTGGTTTTACTCTTTATGTCTTTTATCTATGAGCATTCAGTCTTGTGATTCTGAATCATCCGTATGGTACTTCTGATGAAAAGTGTCGAACCTCCACTCCTTTCTCTCCTTACAGAACAAACTGTAACCATCCGGTTTACTTTTCAGTCACAGGACCTTTGATGCTAACTTCTGTAATACCAGCCATCTCATAACTCTTCCCAGCATGATTATTTTGAACCTCTCTTGTTTGCTACCTAAGCTCCTTGACTTTTGTTTCTTATATGCATCTTTATGTTTGTTTGGCTTTGCAATAAATGTGTGGAGGGTTATAATGCAGATACATTTATTGACTATATCAATTGTTGATGACCTAGTAAGATATACAGCAGTTGCTATAATGCTCAGCATAAATGCTCTTAATAATATTCGTTGGCTGAACAGTTTGGATTCCTGCATTTCCATCAGGCGTTTTTATTACTCGTGTACTGCAAGAGGATATTACTTAAAGAAAACCACACGTCAGCTGACCTGTACTGAATACATAGAAAGAGAAGTAAGAGTGGGACAATAAAGTAAGGAGAAACTAAGTGAAATGCAGATAGAGAACTTGTTTGCTTCCTAGTCTATATTTTAGACCAACTTGAAATAATCTAAAACTATTTCATAGCAATCGCAAAATTGGAATATTTGCATAAGTCCCCAAAGTTTACATTTCCTGTTCCATATTTCCCTGCTTATTCAAAGAATCAGTGCAGTTTAAAGCATCATCTCCCCTTTTTGGCCTTCCAGAACCACCAAGGTTTATTAAGAAACTAGACTCCTCAAGACTTGTGAAACAGCATGATTCCACTAAGTATGAATGCAAAATAGGTGGATCTCCAGAAATCAAAGTCACCTGGTACAAAGGTGAAACCAAGATCCATTCCAGTGAAAAATACATCATGTCCTTTGTGGATTCGGTGGCAGTCATTGAAATGCACAACCTCAGTGTTGAAGACAGTGGCGACTACACTTGCGAAGCTCAGAATCCGGCAGGTAGTGCAAGCACCAGTACCTCACTGAAAGTAAAAGGTCAGAATCCCAGTTCTTTCCTTACCTTTCTATCTGTATGAGTCCTCCTTTGAGGAAAAGCTGTTAAATCCTACTTTCTTTACTCAGAGGGACCAAAACCTGTCTGAATAGATGGCAAATCTTTTGCCTGTTTGTTATACTGTGGGAGATCTTTCTTATTTATGGTTTGTCTTAGCTGTTCAGCATCAGAACGGCTACATGAATAGTCTGTCCTCTTTAATCTCCTTTGCTCAAATAACATAAACTTTAACCCCCCCTTTTTTTTTTCAGCACCCCCCATTTTTACCAAGAAGCCCCATCCAATCCAGACCTTGAAAGGGTCTGATATTCACCTGGAATGTGAGCTTCAGGGCACTCCTCCATTCCAGATTTCATGGTATAAAGACAAACGAGAAATTCGGAGCAGCAAGAAGTATAAGATCATGTCTGAGAACTACCTAGCTAGTATTCACATTCTCAGTGTGGATACCGCAGATGTTGGTGAATATCACTGTAAAGCTGTAAATGATGTGGGAAGTGACTCCTGTATTGGCTCTGTAACACTAAGAGGTTTGTATGAAGATTGGACCTTCTTGGCATTTCATTGTNCATCCAATCCAGACCTTGAAAGGGTCTGATATTCACCTGGAATGTGAGCTTCAGGGCACTCCTCCATTCCAGATTTCATGGTATAAAGACAAACGAGAAATTCGGAGCAGCAAGAAGTATAAGATCATGTCTGAGAACTACCTAGCTAGTATTCACATTCTCAGTGTGGATACCGCAGATGTTGGTGAATATCACTGTAAAGCTGTAAATGATGTGGGAAGTGACTCCTGTATTGGCTCTGTAACACTAAGAGGTTTGTATGAAGATTGGACCTTCTTGGCATTTCATTGTTCCTGTCACTCTCCACCTACTTTTCCACTCC
>VYZV01004699.1:0-24326 GCA_013401275.1 Pandion haliaetus | reverse complement strand
GACAGGCCATTAGTTTTCAAGGACACCCTCCTCAAAACACAAGGAAGTGCTGTTCCAATGCACGAGAAGTCAAGCAGGCATGGCAGAAACCCACATGAATAAGCAGCAAACTCCTGACTGAGCTCAAATGCAAAGAGGAGTTACACCATGAAAGTGGGGACAGACTGCTTGAAAGGAATAGAGAAACCTGACTTGACCATATTGAGGTCAAGTTAGGGTAGCTGAAGCCGAGCTGGCTTGGGAACCAGTGAGTGATATCACAGCAACAAGAAGGCTCCTACAAGTACATTGACAGCAAAATAGGTGTCCACTGCTCGATGGGTAGTGACAAAAGGCATGACAAAGGCTGTCCTATCCCAGTTAATTTCACTTCAAAAAGCAATGGTGTAAATGCAGGATTTAAGAATCCCACGTTTACTGTCTGACTTGAACACAGATCAAACATGGTCCTAATATAAGCAAGAAGAAGTATGTGTTCTATTGCCAGGAAACACCATTTCTGGTTGAAGTCAGACTGTTTGCACTGTCTGGTGGATAGGTACAATAGGAAAGATTATATATAACACATCACATTGACTTTTGTCTTCAGAAAGATCATAATTTCAGGATATACAGTGGCAAACAGGGAAGAAGCTGGGTACAGCCCTTACTAAGGCCAGCATCTGGCCCTGCAGATGCATCTTCATTAACACTTCAGTTGGTATTTGTGATACTGAACAGGCAGAGCAGACCTGGCTCTACAGATCTCAAAGGAAAAAAAAAATATCCAAATTAAATATAGCTCGGGGATCAGCAAGATATCTACTCTTCAGAAGGCAATTGGAATTGAAAAGCGGTATTTCCAAAAAGACAAAATAAAAAACCCCACCAACTTATTCTACTTAATACACATGTATGCAGTCCCTGAGGAATAGCAGAGATCAGTCTGTCACTTGAAAGACTTCTGTGGGAAATGGACTCACAGGAAGCAACATTTGATGCTCATATATGTCTTGACCAGAAGGAAAGGGACTTGTGTGTGTTTCCAAAGGTGTGAAGTGTGAACTTTGTCTTTGTTGTTTCAGTAACTTCTGTGATAATCTCTAGTTCTCTTTATCTCTACTGGGGACACAAAGAAGAGTAAAAGCTGAATTTGGTTCATTCTATTGTTTAAAAATTTAATTCCTGGGGAATCTGCATGTTAATTAAAAGATTAGATGATTTTGAAAGCTAATGGTTATGTGGTATTTGGGAATCAAATGTGGAGAGGCTAAATACAGAAGACGTGACATACGACCTGGAGCATGCTAGATACCAATAGATATATTTCACAGATGCAAGATGAATTTTGTGCTCATCTGATCTGTTCTGTGTGTGGCATACACCACATATTTGCCTCCACTGCTCCCTGCAACGACCACTGACTTGTGACAGAATTACAAACTGTCTTTAGAAAGACCCCACCTATTGACATGAAGGTATCAAATGAGAGGTAGCACACCATATGCTTTGGCTATGTCCTCTAGATATTATAAATTGTGCTTTATTCCCTGTTTTGATTTCTTCTGGATTTAACAGGGACATGTCAGATGTCCTTGCTAGGTTAAAGAGCCATCTAACAGATTCTGTTCATCAGAGTCTGATCAAAACACGTATAACTTCATGATGGTAAGTTGGAGACTGGACTTTCAGTCTCTGTGTCCTGTTCTCTAGACCAGTTATCACTCTCACTGTTCCTCTGTGAGCTACCAACAGTTTTGAAGTGTACACAGGGAGGTTCTATTACAATGGTTTCTATCAAAGAAATGCTCTATTTCTATTCAGTGTTCTTCTGTAATAATCCATGTACTGTGTTAGCCTTCCCAGTGGTGTTCAAGAGATTGCCTGTACAAATTTTCAGTCTGTCCAGAGCCAATAGTTTCTGGAGCACTGTCCAGAGACAGGCCTCTGCATATGATTCTTTGTTCCTGCAGGAATAACATTGTGATTTATTGTATTAAAAAGTGCCTTGGTGTGCGATACCAAGCATTCCACAGGTCTGTGAACTGCTCATTAGCTTTCTTGTTTATCATTATCCCAATATTTATAGTCTGAAAAATGTCCAAGTACAAATGTATGTTTACGCTATCATTATATCTGTGTCATTGCAAAAGAAGATTGTAACTATATAAGAGCACAAGAGAAGGTCTTTGTAAGACATTACTAGTCTAACTGCAATTATTTGATGCATCAACATTAACTGCAGTGAGACTATCAACTTGAGAAATTTAATTTGATTCAGTATGTGCCATTCTGACCTTCCATGATGCTCTTGTTTTTAATTTTTTATCTGAATGTTAGAGGCATAAAGCCAGAAGTCTTACAAAGGTCTGATTATATTATATCAGCAGTACAGTCTCCGTTATCATTCATATTTGTAATCTTGTCAGAGAAAGATATCAAATCTCTTCGACATAAGCTGCTTTCCATTAAGCTGCACTCTCCTCATTAGACTTGTGATGAGAGTTTAAGCTGTTGCCACACAATGAGAAGAGTATCTAGAAGAAAGTAGTAAATAAGATATGAAACAGTAGGTATTGGTGGATTGACTTGTTCACTTCTGCTTCCTGATGGCTGAAAGCACTTTTTTCCTCTTGCCTGTGACTTTTGCTACATGTTTACCCTTGTATCCAAGTCCAATAATTGTGTTAAAGAAACAACAGGTCAGACTCCTCTACCTACGGGTGGGCAGCCACTACCATATGCAACAGTAACTGAGATATCCATAGAGGATTGGAAGATGTAACACAGGCTCTATTGGAGACCCATGTCCTGGCACTGAAGACAAGGCCAGGCATCCTATATGCTGCATATATTTACACTAGGTACATGATGCTGTATTTCTTCTTAACTACCACTAGACACCTCTATTTAAGCACTGAATGTCACTCAGTGTGCTCACTCTGTCCTGTAATTGCGCCCCAGCAGTACCTTCAAGATCCAGATCATTATCTTGGCATGCCTAAGCTGGCATGTTGGAGGCTCCATTTCAGAGGTGACTGGACCTCACAGCTTCCACTAAGCAGTCCCCTCCTGCCCTTCTGGTGACCTGGCAGCATCCACATGGAATGGACATTGACAGGGGACCATCTAGGAAGGGTGGGAAGGGCCAAGCCAGACAAGCCTCCTGACATGGTCTCTATGCAGGATCCCCTTTAGAAATCTGATTCTGATGACGCAATCCTGTAATACTTGTAATGGAGGACCTCTCAGTGCTGGAACAAAGACAGGAGCAGAGAAATGGTAAATTTGTTGCTGGATCTCTCAGTAGGGATTATGGGGATCCATGACAAGAGCCAGGAAATCTCTGAGGCACTGGCAGGACAAGAGCAGTAGAGGCAAGGTCAAGGTGGTCCTCAGCATTGACACAGCAATCACCTAAATATTTAAAAATTATAGATAAGTATTTCATGGAACAGCAAGTATAGGATGCAATCTTTGCCAGCATGGCTATCTTATCACTTTCATGCATTTTTTTGCAAAGAATTATGATAATTTTTGGCCTGACCACTAAAATATCAAGTTTAAACTGACATACACTTCTACAACAATTTTTAAATAATGGATCATACGGTTATGGTTGTTGAATGTCTGCAAAATTTGGCCTTTGGCAATATTCAGCTACTTAGTTACAAAGCTAAGAGCCCAACTGTAGTCTATTATCTGGTTTGGGTAAATGTCTTGCCTCTCAACAGCCGTTGTAACTGTTGTGAAGAACAAAAGACTTAGGGTGAGATCATCTATTCTTAGAGGCCTTGGTCAGTATGTCACTCACAGGAATGAAATATGTGAATTTCTGTCTTACTTTTTTCCTGGCAAAGGGATTTCTATAGGTAAGGTGTAATGAGTGACAAGAAAATATACAGTGGTTTCCCTTATTTTTCTTTCAGAGTTTTTCCTGTGTTCTGTCTTAACTTCTCCATTCATTCAGATAACAAAAGTAACAAAAAACACACAAACAAACAAAAAATAGATAAATGAAGTCATAAGAAGCTAAAGGGTCCTAAGAATTTAGGAAATTACTACCTCATTAAAAAATGCCATTTCCAGCTTCCCTGTAAAAGTACACAAGAAAAGTCTTACGAATATATTTCTGCTCTGGTTATAGCACATGTAGATCAATACATTTAGGGAAGTTTACAATGTTAGTTCAGAAAGCTTCAGAACAGTCTTAGGATTTTGTTCCCATGGACCAAGAAACCAGTACCTGCAGTCCTCTGAAATGTCCTCGGTGTCTTTCACTGTTTCATTAACTGACAGAAGAATCACCTTCCAAGCTTGATCTTATTCTTCACTGTGTATAATCTCACACATTTTTATTTCAGAGGCAAGTGCAAATGTCTGTCCAATAGCAAGAGTTTCTCCCCCCACCCCCCCCCAAATTTTCTGTGAAACTTCAAATGATGCATGAAGACCTTTTGTTAGAACAGTACTTTGGCTTTTTAAAGAAATTCATTTCACCATTCATATAAAGTCTTTTTAGTTCTAATATTTGAGTGGATTGGTAGTTATATCAGCTTGGGGTGTTTTTGTGGGGAAAAAAGTTTTTCTGATTTCACCATTTGCTGTCAGCTCACAACAGTTTATGCCCAGGAGAAGCTTTAGGGTTTTGATTGATTCCACTATGATAACACAGTTCTGACACACTCTTACATCTCCTTCTTATCTCTCTTGAGGACCCATTGCTTGTTATTTGCCTGGCATTTATAAGTGTCTTCTCTTTGCTGGACAACATTTCATTAAACCTCTTAATCATCATCTCAGTATAAAACAAAGTTCTCTTTAAAGGTCTGGAAGCTTTAGAAATATCCTACAACACATTGCAGAAGGATGCATTACATGATGCATGTTCCATTCAGGGATTTTTTTAAGTAGACTGTACTTACTGGTATTAGCCTTTGTGATGGGGTCATGACAACTCATGTATCTCTGACTAAATTTATCTCCACTATCACGCTAACTGCTCCCATATGCTGTACCCAGTATGTGCATTCTGGCTATGTTACAGCTAGATTACAAAGTATTGACAAACTTGACAACAGATGGATGGCTTCTATGTAACAGCAGAAAGAAGTAATATGTTTCAGAATGTGATATCTTTTTCCTAAAATAATTATCTGTCTTAAAGACACTGTAAGTCAGAAGTTGCCTAACAGAGGCTGCCAACTTTAATAGATTTGTATGATTATTTTGTGTTCCTCAGAATTTCTTACTTTTCCCCTCAACTACAAACAAGCCTATTTTTTTTTTGTTGTTTTGAAAGATGATAAATTAGTTTGCCAGTCTTATCACATAGCTGCTGCTCTAATCCAGCTTTTATTATTGGCCCTAGGCCTCGCTGTTCTCCTTTGCAACACCCTGGAATGCCTTGGATATTTCCTTGTGGAAACTGTATTTTCAGCCAACTGTGTCTCACTGTTCCGAACTTGGAGACTATTTGAGCCATCAATAAGGTAAGGAGGAGAGCAAGCAAGTTGAAAAACTCAGATTCTCAGAGACAACATCAACTGGCTTGTCTGAATGCTATGTAAATTAAAAGGCTATTATCATATTTGCTTTTTTTTTTTTTTTTGCTGCAGTTCACTTTTAGGCAACTGCCTTGAAGAAAAATTTTGCTGTATGCTAGTGATGCTGGAACTCAATTATCTGTGCAGTTCCACATCTATCTTGATTTTTCTGATGTTTTACTCATGAGGCATGTGCATAAATAAGTAAAGGTTATGTACAAAACAAGAATCACTATAGAGGTTTATTCTGTTCAGCTTAAAGATTTTGCCAAATAGTTTTTCTGATGTCTTTTTGTTATGTGAATTTAGTGGGAAGTGTTAATAAACAAAGAGACTGGAGAGCTAGGAGTCTTTTGGTTTAGCATTTTTATGTAAAAGTAACTCATACTCCATCTTCTGAACAACAGTGTAATGAACATTTATCTGCCACTGTATCCAATACTCTGGTTTTACCTTCAGAATGGCAGATGATTGTGAATTGGCTACCGAGCTGTTTTTTCCATATGTTTAAAGGATACACATTTAAACTTGGGTTGGGAATTAGAAAGTTCAATTTAAGGGCATGCTTCTTATTCCTATAGGCAGCCCCTACTAATTCTTAACCTCTCTCAGAGTCACCCCTGACTTTGTATCAGGTTTGGGGGGGTGGGGTTTGAGCATTTTTTTCTTTAGCTACTTTGATTAATATATCAAGAAATAGAATGAGGTGGATGAAAGAAAAAAAATAAGGAAGCAAAGAGATACTGATTTAGTTGTTAACTACCAACTGCTAATGAATATAATATATATTTTGAAAGGAAGGCTAAGAATCACTCCACTTCCATGGTAAAGTTCCTATCATCTGATAGCCACAAGTGAGTTTGAATACTTTTAGGCAGAGTTTAACTTTGAAACCTTAAACATAGCATGGTATTAGAGAAAAAGGGGCTCATACAATATTATTCTCCATTTTAGTTTTAAAAGAAAGCACTGTACTTGGCATAGCAGCACTGCATTTTGCATAGGCTCTGCACAAAGTCTGTCCTTTAGACGTCAAGTGAACTGAATCCTTTCTGACAGACAGACATGGGATCACAAACTTCTGGACCCCACCTGGGCATTTAAAGGAAAAAACAAGTTGCTTGGTAGTATCAGGACACATCTGCACATGCAAAAGCAGAATTTTGTGGGCCTACAGAACTCTACAGTTAAAGAGCTAATGCTCTTCAGCAGTGTGTCTCCAAGTTCAGGAGACATGGAGCAGGGCTTTCAAGATTACATTTTAAGAAATCTCCTTAATTTCCAGTTAAAACATATTTTAGGTAGTCTCTCATCCCATGGGCCTTCAGGGCTAGTCCTAACTACACACATGATGATTGGTGAAGTTGAGTAAGACACACATTTTCTAGACATGTAATTTTCTTCAACAGTGGAAATATTATGTACCTGCCTAATTTGATATATACAGATTCATTTTCCCCTAATGCAATACAGAACACACTGCCCATTTACATTTCAAATATCTTTGCCTAACTAGATTTGCATTTACAAGACTAGAGGGCTAAACTGTACAGAGAGCTAGGGGACTAGAACTGTACAACAGAAGTAACATGAAAAAGTAAACTGATCTTCAGCAGAAATTAAACAGTACTGTGAAATGCAGGCACAAAAATGTTTTGCACAAAACTTTTTAAAAGAAGAAGAAAATGAGACAAAAACTATTTTGCTTTTAGCTTAAGGATCTAAATGGGAGAATTACAGTAGTGCATAATATGCTTGCTGCTTCAAAATCAGATTTGCTTACTGTCCCTTGGCTGAAACTTCTTGATATCAAATGCCTCCACATCACTAATCTTATTTAAAAATCTTTGCTTAAACTTCTTAAGGTGTATTTTCTTTAAGATATTTTAAATGAATAAATCAGCCATGGACAAACCTGTGAATTTCACTTTAAATTGAGGTGTGTGGTTAGGAATATTATATATATGAATTCCTGACAACTGTCTCTCTAAATAGGTGTCTGTATCCCCTTTCTTTGTCTTCTGTAAAGATTAAAACAGACAACAAGCAGGTAGTAATGAATGTGAACAGAATTTTTAAAGCGTATTTAAAATAGTATAAATATTTTCTGCATTAGACACACTCTGGCCTGACAGGGAAGGAAGTTAAGGAGATTATTCAACCCTGGTGTCTCCTACAACAATCCCTGATTCCCAGAGTTTAAGCTGGCTGCTGTCCTCACTTGCCCTGTAGTCCCAGTGCTGGGGGGAACCAGCACACTGCTCAATACTACTGCATTTTCTTTTTTGATCTGTGGCAAGGGCAGAAAGCCAGCAGTAGGGACCCCCAAGGGATAAAACGATCCCCATGGTTGCTCCATGGCCTATATCCCGTCCCAAACCCAGCTCAGTCCAGAGTGCCAGGTCCCCCGCTCACAATTTCACCTCCTCACTAATGACCTTGTAACTCCTCTTTTCTCTCCAGCCTCCTGCTTTGAGTCTAAAACTCTCTCGATCTGAGGTTGTTTCCCTGGATCTGAGTGTGTGCTCCTTTCCTCAGTGCACCAAACAGCACAACAGGAGCCAGCTCCTGTGGACAAGAATGCTGATGGATGGGTAGATAAGTAGATCGATGGGTAACGGATGGGTGGGTAGGTAGGTAACTAGATGGACAGATAGATTAATAAATGAATAGACATAGATGGATAGGTGGATGAGAGGTTAGAGTGGATAGATAGATAAATAGATAGATAGTTAGTAGATAGATAGATAGATAATAGAGAGACCTGCCTCTCTCCGGCGGACTCCGTCCCTTGCCCTAGCCGAAGCCGGGCTGCTGCCGAGCCCGGTTGGTTCCAAATCGTTTTCTGCCGTTCCTTCCGTGACTTGCAAATTCGCCGGTCGGTGTTTTTCCCTGGTGGCGGCTGCCCTCCGCCGGCGCGGACCGGGGATTGCAGCAGCCGGATCCGACCCCGCTTCCTCTGCTCCTCCCTGGGCAGAGCTCCGGGCAGGGGCCGACTTGCTGGTGGACAAACCCCCCCTGCATTTAAGTGATCCTAAGGTGTGCCCAAGTCTCATCACCTTTTTGGTTGGGCTGGAGCAGATAATATTTTTATATATGACAGTACTCATGGACTACAGGTTGTTTCCTATTAGCTCTCCCCATCATTGATGGAATCCAGTACCTCCAATATAAAAATAGATTATATTTTTTTTTCCCATATGTATGAATCCAGAAGTAGAAGAATCTTGACATCAGAGTTGTGCTGCACCTGTCCAGATATAAACTCTTTGGAAAGTAAATAAGCTGTCATGCACCTTCAGAAGTATCTGCTAAATGCAATGTTTTCATATGTTTGCTTTATAATTTTCACTAGGAACTCTGTGTTCATCTATCTTGCAGTTGCTATTCAGTTTTTCATTGCCAGTGTGTCCACTCCATTAGTAAATGTGAGCTTGATGTGAGTATATGTGTTGCCTAAACAGTGAATAAACCCTTTCTGGCTTTCTCCCCACAGGATGGATGTTTTTTGTTCTGTAAGGCTCCGTTCTTTCAGAGTATCTACATGCCATTGGTCAGCAGTACCAAGCGTGTCAAAACATCATCCGACAGAAAGATAGCTTTTCACAGCTCAGTTTTGACAAGATACAACAGGTATAAAACAAAATATTCAAGATACAAGAGTATGTTAGGACACCGAGAGCCTACACTTAACTAATTTGTGTAAAAGATGTCCCAGGAATTTCACTGGTCACCCTGTATTTCTGGGAATAGTTTAGTTGTGTCAGAGACACAAGGGTCATCCTGTGATCCTGGAGGGTGCCTGGTCTGCAGTTACTGCTGGAGCCATAATGTGAGAGGAAGGGACCTGCAGCTGAGGGCAGAGGGTGTTAAACAGTGGGCATAAAAAGCCTTTGTTTTCCCAGGTATACTCCCAAAACAGGATGTCTCTGCTGCTTCTGTAAAGCATAGGCCAGATTTCTTTTATGCTGGGGTTATACAGCCCTTATCATTTAGCTGGATTCGGTTTATGAACAGTGCTGGCCACTTAGTGAACCACTGGTCTGGTCACTGTATCTTCAGAAACAATAGACATGAAGTGGGGGGTGATCCTCTTCTATTGGCTCATCTCTGTTCACCTGTGACATAAGTAAACATGACAACTCCCTTGATATCTCTGTCTCCTTTGAAAGCCTCAGTTCAGATGCTGTTTTCCTTCCAGGCAGTGACCATGCTGTCCATGAAGTTGTGCTTGAATCCCTTCTCTATTGACCTCCTTTTTAGCTAGCACTGGGCCAGGTGTTTCCACCTTCTCAATATGTTCATGCCATCCAAGGGTTACAGGATTGGGAACTTGGCTTGAAGATGGGACAAGCCTGGCATCAGGAGACAGAAAGTTGGACACTGATGCTTGCTTTCTCTGGGCACTTCATCCTGTTAAACTGGCTGAGATACTAGGGTTCCCTTTGGTTTGCTGCTACCTTCTGATAATTTTCTTGCTCCCCAAGTGGAAAGAGAGGCAATCTGAGGGAGAAAGATGGAAAAGAGGAAATCTAGGTCCTAAGCCAGACACTGAGAATGGGGGAAGGACAGGCACAAGCCTACAGGACCGTATCTCTGCCTTTCTTCCTCCTACCTTCCTCTCCTGTCTGTTTTCTTTCTTCCTTGCTTATGTCCTTTTTAGCTCCTTTCTGATCCATGCACCTGCTTTGACTTCAAACCACATCTACTGCCCTTCCTGCTTTTTTCCAGAAAATTCCACATACCTTTTCACTCTGGCTGATTGGACCCTACTTTCACTTTACTAATGGCCATTCTGATTCTTCTCTTACAGGTGCTACACCAATAAGCTCTTCCTAAGTTGCCTTCAGGATGGATCCTACATGTATTTCTCTGTCCTTACCCTCCTCAATTAGCCTTGTCAACCGAACTGGTTCATTCTTGTCCTCTCTTGCATAGCATCTTTCCCTTCTCTAACCACTGCTATCCCTCCTTCTCTCCTTTTCTCTCCTTCACTTCCAAATCTACTTCTCAGCTGAATCTCTGTTTCTGTCCTCAGATGACCAACTGGATTTTCAAAATTAGCCTGTCCAAGGCCAACCTCCCCCCATATCCTTTCCTGCCTGGCCTGTTCATTAAAGAGAAAATGTGCTATTTCTGTGCCCAGAACAGCATACAGTCTGGCTATTTCTCACTTTCTTATTATATCGCTCAACTATTTTCCTTCAATCACTTCTAGTCACTATCTTTAGGTAGCCAATTGTAGAAACATTTCTTCACAATCTGGAAGTTTCTTGCCCTTGTTCATGAAATGCCTGTGTGGCACTTCTGTGCCTGAGTCTCTTTATCAAGGCTATCCAAATGTCATTGAGAAAATCATCTTATTCTCTGTTGCTTCATCAAAAGCACACAGAAAGCCAAGATTATTCACACAGTGGACTTGAACTGCCTGACAACCTTGTGCTGCTCGACTGTTCATCATGTGACTGTCCATTTGTATCTATCTCCTCCTAGTCAACTGAAACAGCCACTGCAGGAAACTATGGAAGGAATCACACAGAAACTGTGCAGAAGAACATGAAAAAATCTCAGTAGATGACATTTTCCCCCACAAAATACATCAACTTAGAGCTAGAAATTAAAATATTATTTGTGGGCTATTTGAGACTTCAGGACATAAGAAAACACATGGTTCTAGGGATTTATGTAGAAAATTGCTACATATTTGACCTAGGAGTGAGGTTGAGGATGGAAAAATTGGATTCCATTAAGCATAAAGTTTACAAAGATGAGAATAATTACTTGGCTTCAAAAGTCATTCATAGTAGCAAAGTGTTGAAGCTGAGAGGTTTTATTTTCAAATGGGAAGTACCGAGATTGTCATGGCTAGAAAGAATAAGGCAACAATTCGTTGCCTTCAAAAGATGTAGGATGGAAAGGCCTTGGTAGACATCTGGCATGTATCTTCTGTCCAGCATTCTCTCTGGAGACTGGAGAGTGCAGAATGTCTCTGAGAAGGTGTATGAACTCTGACTTCTGAAGCAGGGAATTTCCCTTTATTCTTCGAAGTTGGAAGGTGTACAGGGGAGTTTTTAGAGCAGCTGATAGCCCCACAAACAGATGTTAGTGGAAGGGAAGTACTGTTACCTAGCAGACATGTGGCCCCCATTTTGTCTGAGGAGAACGACCAGCATTTCTGCTTCAAGCAAAACACCGGAGTCCTGACAGCAAAGGAATTGCTGGACCAAAAGGTGATCTGAGATCTGTCCGCAGAGCGATACCTGCGCTTTCTTCTTTAAGAGATTCTTTGAAAACCCGTTGCAGCTGATCCAAAGGGCAGTGGAGGTTCGTGCTGCTACTAATACTGAATTGGTTCTTCACTTCAGATTACTTCAGGAGAGGACATACAACAGTTGGAGGTCTCCTTGTGAAATAGAAAATAGTCAAAACTCTGAGCTCCCGCAACCAGCCTGTGCTTGAAAACGCCTCGATTGTCTTTCTGACTTCTGGAGGATGCAGTACACAGCACGTGAGCGATGCTTGCTAGCTTTGCCCATAGCGTGTGTCTTTGTTAAGCACATTTGACAGAAGGTTTGTGTAGGAGGCCTTCTAGACGTTTCATACTGGCCTGCATTATTAGCGCCAACCCAAATGTTTCAAAAAGTACTAAGAAAGTGCCTTTGTTTGCCAAAGACGTCAGGTGGGACACGTGTTTCCTAATTTGCCCTAGCAATAGCCAGAACCAAACGGAGGAGATGCGTGCTGGCACTCGGGGCTGGACGCCCATGTGCAGTTCCTGCGTGGGACGCGCGGTGCCGCTGTTGGCCAGGGCTGTGCCTGTGGTGGTGCTGCTGGGCGGGGAGCTTCCAAGCAGCGAGAGATCAGTGAGCACCACCAGTCAGATGCTGCATGGCTGCTGACATTAGCTGGGAGCCCCGCTGAAATGTCCCGGTTGCACTGGAATACGCCCTGGTTCAAAGCCTTTCCAAGGGATGTGCCGGGATTTGCCGCATCGAGGATCGTCTGGAAACGCCGAGAGGACAAGGCAGAACCAGCAATGTGAAGGAGGGAGACGGTCTCCCAGGTCCATCCCTGGGGCATTTGGGAGGTTTTCGCCGCAGGTCTGGGCTGACTCAGGCAGAGCCCGTTGGTTGCTAAGCACCGACTTAGTACCGCGAGAAAGAAATGTTTACATTTAACAAAGTGATGGGGAAGGCATTAACTGCACTGAATGCAGACAGAGGAGGCCGGTTTATCTCTTGGGAAATGAACCACAACCAGGACATGTACCACTGGTAGTTACAGTATAAAGGAGAGCCAGAAGGTTGGGAACGATTCTCCCGGCTTTCTTCACGTTTGCATCCAGCGGAGAGCTCAGGGCAGCAGTTCCGCGGGAGAGCTGGGAATTCAGGTGCTGCCTGACAGCTGGAGGCGAGAGAAGAAATCCGTCCTGGGAGCTGGCTGGGAATGAGAGGACGGGAACGCTCCTCCCTCGTTGCACTCGGGCATGGAAACCACGGTGACTCGGGGAAACATCTGTGTTTTGGTCTGCAGGCAACTGCTCCTCCCAAGCCAGACTGTCCTCAGGGTGTGCTGGAGGTCGATGGGCAGTGGCTCCAGGGATGGGGAAGAAGCCTTTATCCAGGGGAGCAACAAAAGCCGGCATGGGATTTCCCTCAGCGGATCTGAATTCCTAGCTGGAAGACCAAGAAGGGGATTTGGGAGACTGAAATTGCGCAGCCTGCACAAGTGCGGGCAGAATCTTCTTTTAGGAACACTGCGTTGTGAAATATGGAGACATACCAGGAATATATTCACGAGCAGAATATGTTGCTGTAGTTCTTTTCTAGCGTTAAGATGTAAATCTCAGAGGAAAGAGGAGAATCGGTTTTCAGTAATTTTCACCTACTTTCTTGGGATAAAGACGCCACCACTAAACCGAAAAACGAGGAAGCCTGCAACATCACTATGTGCTCAAGGAGATAAGCAAATTCTCTGACACGTTTATGCAAGCTACATTCTTCTTACAGCTATAGTTCCTTAGTCTGTCCTAAAACACAGTGTCCCTTCATCTGGCAGTGTACATACTACTTCTTTTTTTCCACTTGTACACATCCATTTTATTGTTGTGACCCAACACCAGCCTTAGCTATCCAGTGGTGCATGGTAAGTGACCCTTTTTGTATCACATTTCTCTAAAATCTGAAAGAATAGGAGCTTCAGTCTAAGAGAAGCACCTTCTGATGTCAAAGATACTATTATAGCCAAGAGCTCCGTTAAGGATCACTGTTCTTCTCACACCCTTCTACACCTGAAGCTGAAGGACACCATTTCTCTTCTGAAATAAGGGGAGTAACCATTAGCCGGGTTACTGCAGTCAGGGTGGGAAGTGTCTGTGGAAGTTCTTCTCAGCTTGTGTCTGTTCCCTGCTGCGTAGTGGTGCCAAAGATTAGGTTATGGAGAAGCAAATACATCTTCGTCTCTCAGAGGTGCCAAGAGCTGAGCAGGAGAACCAGCAAGGGCACAAAGTGGATTCGAGCTGTCACTGTTGTTTTTGCGTGGCACAAATGAGGAAAGAAGCCACGTTCCCAACGCATCTGCTGCTGTACTTGGCCTATGTATGGTTTTACATCAAGCTTTGGTGTTGGTGATAATGATAGCAACTCGAGAGGGGGACACGTCCCTGGAAGGAAAGAAAGAAAGAAAAAGCTGACCTGGCCTCTAAGTTAGCCTTTTAGATCCTATCACACTTCCAAGTCAAAGGGCGGTAAAAGGAAGTCACCAAAAATGGCAGCATCCGTGCGAAGTCCTCTAGTAGCTAAAATTCTGGGGCATCCTGAAGACAACCCTGGTTGTTATTTACTCCTGCTGATAACAGTCACGAAGTTTTTGTTTTCAAACCAATGAAGGCATCAGCGGCTTTCTAGGACTTCACCTGGTGAGTATTGTTGGACAGCGTCAGCCCTTTTAGCAAAGAAAAATAAGGGAAAAACATCTAGGAAATTAAAGGAAAGGTGTCAAAACCAAGGAGGCTAGGATACTTTCTATATTAAAAAAAAATGGCGCAGTTCCTTTTATTGCAGAAGCTGAATTAAAATCGCTCGACGCAAAAATAAGTAGTGCAAGCTGTATTGTGTTTTCGCCTCCATATTATTTTATTCTGTAAGAGGAAGACTGCTCTCGGAGGCAGCTGTGGGCATCACCAGGACATTGCGTGGGCATTTGCCGGAGCTCGCCGCTGGGTCCGCAGGAGTAGTCGCAGTATAAGTCGACCCTCAGGGCCGGCACTGAGTGTCTGACCCTGGGGTTTTTATCCGGTCTCCGGCATGGATCCTGGCTCGCAGTGCCAGGCCGTGCTCAGGACCCCTCGCTCTCCCCTCCCACCTCCGTTTCCGTACGGTTGTTCCTCCCAGGTCCACTCTGGGCCTCTCCCTTTCACCGAGTTTGATCCTGCCTCTAGCCCCCCCGTAAAACGCTTTGCATATTCCTAGACACCCCACCCCCCAAAAAAATCTCGTAATCAGTTTGCCCTTTCCTATGAGGCCCTTTCTGATAATCCATGATAATTTTTTCCTTCCCCCCCCCCCCCCCCGTTATCGTTTACAAAGTGTCTGGTTGAACCTCTCGCAGTTTACACTTGAATGATTCCCGTAATGGCCCGACCATCAGTGTCGTTAGATCCCTGGTCTTTGCTATTGTCTCCGTTAGCTCCTGCTCGTTAGCATTTGTGTATCTGGGGGCTTAATTAATGAGCTCTCTCGTTTGTTTCCTTGCCTTTTGTATTAAATAGCTGTTGGCCGTCTATCCTTACACAGGTACAGGAGTTCACGTTTGACGTCTGAGTACAGGGACCTTTAAAGTTTTTCTAAGCCTGTGTGGCAACATCAGAGGAGAAAGGACTGTATATCTCCGAAACATGAAAACAGGCTGCAGCAGTTCGATGCCTGTGTACGGCTGGGGACATTTTTCACGAATGTGTTATACAGTGACACACCTTACCGTGGGTGCAAGGATCAGCGGGCAGCAGGGGAGGCTACTTCTGTCAATTAATGAGAAAAACGCTTTTCACACAGAAAAGCGTTGAAGTTGTGTGACCTTCGGGCGTGGTGCGATACACAACGTGAAGAAAACAACATTGAGGTGATGTGTCCTAGAACAGCATTATCATTCTAGTGTGATGGTGAGCTAGGGTGATGGTGAAGCATTTGCTTTCGGGGCATTCCCCCGGCACCAGCTCTCATATTCAACAGCGGTGCTTCTCTGACCCGCCCCACTTGCTAACTGTCCTGTGCTCGTTAACAACTGGACAAGAGAAGGAAAGTTCCGCTAGGCATCCTGTGGAAGTGGCAGGTCTTGCAACGCCTACACAACGCAGAGGAAACCCAAAAGCTGCGTATGAAGAGTTAGCGGTTGCGTGCTGGGAAGTGATACCCGGAGCAGCGCAAGGTATGCGGGGAGGGAGCCTGCTTCCAAACGAAGAGAGCGTTTACACTGTGGTTTTCGGCTTCGGTTTGGCACGGAGAGTGCAGATTCGAGCAGCAACCTCCAAAGCAGCGGCGCTGCTCTGAATGAGAAGGCAGAGGAAATATTCCCCCTTGCGACGCTGGGTGGGGGTGTTGGCCACCGGACCGGCAGGTTCCTCTGCCCGCACTGGGTTTGCAGGCACAGGGAGACAAGAACAAGCAGTGTGAGCTGCTCGGGAAGAGCGGCGGGGCACGGAGTCGGGGTGCTGGGAGGCTTTCAGACGTCCTTAGCCCGGGATTCCTGACAAACACCGCTCTGCCTCCGACGCTGCTTGAAAATGCTGGGAACCACGGAGGACGCTGGATGGCTTTTCTGGAGAGTAATGGCGTGCGGGAGACGGAGCAGAGGCAGCAAGAGGCAAGTGATCTTGTTTATTCTGTGCGTTTGCGTGTGTCAGAGCGGGGCCGAAACCCTCCGCTATTCTCTGGCGGAGGAAACGGAGAGGGACTCCTTTGTCGCCAATATTGCAAAGGACCTGGGCGTTGCTCCGAGCCAGCTTGCAGCTCGCAAGGCCCGCGTTGTGTCCGAGGGGAACGAGCAGCTTTTCCACCTGAATCAAAACACCGGAGTCCTGATGGTAAAGGAGTCGCTGGACCGAGAGGAGATCTGTCCGCAGAGCGATACCTGCACACTCTTCTTTAAGATATTCTTTGAAAATCCATTGCAGCTGATCCGAGGGGAGGTGGAGGTTCGTGACGTGAATGACAACTCTCCCGTGTTCCCAGAGAAGGAGATGGTTTTAGAGATTCTGGAAACGGCATCTCCTGGGTCCCGTTTTCCTCTGGAAAGTGCCCGGGACAAGGACGTGGGCAGTAACAGTTTGCAGAACTACAGCCTCGGTGCCAACTCGCATTTCTCCCTCACTCTCGGAACAGGGAAAGATGGATTAAAATATGCGGAGCTCATCCTAGAGCGACAGCTGGACCGTGAAGAGCAGCGAGAGCTGAATTTACTCCTCACCGCCACCGATGGGGGCTCACCACCCCGGTCAGGCACGGCTCAGGTCCGGATCATAGTCCTGGATGCCAATGACAACACTCCGGTCTTTGGTCGGGAGATCTACGAGGTGCGCCTGGCCGAGAACAGCCCCCCGGAGCAGCTGGTGGTCAGAGTCGTGGCCACAGATCCCGACGAAGGGTCCAACGGGAAAGTGCGGTATGCCTTCACGCAGACATCGGAGCAGTCCCGGCAGCTCTTCAAGCTGAACCCTGCCACTGGGGAGATACGGGTTGCGGGCAACCTGGACTTCGAGGAAGCGAAAAATCACAAGATGGTGGTGAAAGCCACCGACGGTGGGGGGCTGTCTGCGCATTGCAAAGTGGAGGTGGAGGTCCTGGACGTGAATGACAATGCCCCGGAGATAGCGCTCACCTCCCTCACCGCCTCCATTCCCGAGGACGCCCTGCCCCGCACCGTGGTGGCCCTGTTCGGGGTGCGGGACCGGGACTCTGGGGACAATGGCAGGACGGAGTGCTCGATTGATGGGGACTTGCCCTTCAGTCTTACCCCCACTTTCGATAACTACTATGAGCTGAGGACTAATGCAGCACTGGACAGGGAGAGGGTGACAGAGTATAACATCACCGTCACAGCCACGGACTGGGGCACGACACGGCTGAGCTCTCAGGAAAGCATCTTTGTGCAGATATCGGATGTGAATGACAATCCCCCGGAGTTCACCCAGGAGGTTTACACCATGTTGGTCACAGAGAACAACAGCCCCATGCTGCGGATCGGCAGCGTGAATGCCATGGATGCCGATGTGGGGAAAAATGCCCATGTAAGCTACGCGCTGGTGCGACAGAAGGGCAAGGAGCAGCCCGACGTGTCAGTCAACTCTGAAAATGGGGATGTTTACATCCTCCGCCCACTGGACTATGAGGAGGTGTGTGCCTTCGAGGTGGAGGTACGCGCTGCTGACGGTGGCTCGCCGCCGCTCAGCACCCAGGCGGTGCTACGCGTGGTGGTGCGGGATGAGAATGACAACGCGCCTGTCGTGCTGCACCCACCCCCTGACAGCAGCACGGCGGTGGGTGAGCTGGTGCCGCGCTGGGCACGGGTGGGCTACCTGGTGGCCAAGGTAGTGGCGGTGGATGCGGACACGGGGCAGAATGCGTGGTTGTCATATGAGCTGGCCAAGGCGACAGAGCCAGGGCTGTTCCACGTGGGGCTGCACAGTGGAGAGGTGCGGACGGCACGGGCCGTGGTGGAGCGGGACATGCCACGGCAGAGGCTCGTTGTGCTGGTGCGGGATGGTGGGCAGCCGCCACGCTCCGCCACCGCCACCCTTGGCATCGCGCTGGTGGACGGCTTCTCCGATGCCCATTTGCAGGTGAGCGAGGAGGCACTGGCCTCTGAGCCCGATGGGCCTCTCACCCTATACCTCATTGCCTGCCTGGCCTGCGTGTCGGTGCTGTTCCTGGCCACTGTGGTGGCCGTCGTGGTGGTGAAGGTGCGGCGGGCCAGGCGGAGCGAGGCGGAGACCTTGCCTAGGTTCCCGAAGGCTGCCACGGAGAGCACCGCAGGCTCCCTGCCCCGCAGCTACATGTACGACGTCTGCTTCGCCACCGGGACCATCAACAGCGAGTTTCAGTTCCTCAGGCCCCTCTTCCCCTGCTTTCCCACCGGGCTGCCCCCCGGCCCGGGCGAACAGCGAAGCTCCGTGTGCTCACAAGATGCGTCCAACCTCGGGGAAGAAGGCGACTGGGCTGCACAGGTGAGGGACCTGGCTGGGCCGAGGCGATGNGTGAAAGAGCTACTGGGGTGGGAAGAGAGGGTAGAGAGCGTCTTAGAGCCACTGGCGGGGGCCTCCCAGGAGGGTCCGGCATGGCTCAGCTGCTCCCCAAGTGCTGACTAACCGCACCCCTCTGCATCCAGCTCTATGCCCTGAGTATTCACATTAGATGAAGTCTTTGGTGTCACCACAAAGTGGGGGCAGCTGGACTGTGAGAAGATGAGAAGTAAAGGGCATGGATGTGTGAGCCACACAGCAGGTCCTGTCCACAGACTGTGTACAGCCCATAGGGACGCGCAGCAGGAAGGACACCGCTCCTAGGTACACATCCTCCCGGAGGCGGCAGCACCAGGAATGTTGTGGTCCTGTCTAGCATTAACCGGGACTGCAGGGACAATGGTACAAAGGGGTGTCACGTCACTGACGGTGTCTCCTGCGCTGCTGTTAGGAGCTGGTGCTTGGTGTTGCCAAGGGCCGTTCACCAGAGTGGTGGCAGTGCTGAACTCAAGCTGTCTCACAAGCTGCTGGAGTGGGCACCTCTGCCACTAAATTCCCATGTATTTTTGTGGCTTGTATGAACAGTATTGGCCAGGAAAATGTGGTTACTGGGGTTTTACAAAGCACCCTCCCAGTCCCTTCCTCACCCAGCCGGGTGCTCCCAGACTGTACCAGCACTTCTTTTCTCAGTGCTGCTGTGAACTTAAAGTGAGCCCTTTAAACTCCAGCTGTTCATAGAGCACGGGGGAGACAAAAGGTGGTCATTGAAACAGCTCCTTCTCACTCTCCCATTAAGACCAAGTCCCCTCTAAACATGGGGTTACTAGTTTCCGGGGATCCATCTAGCACTTCACAAGAGTCTGGATGATGAACACAAATGAGGCTGAAGGCCCACAAACACCATCTTATCATTACCCCACAATAGTTTTGTCTTTCATAACTACTGATGACTTGGACTCACTTGACTGCAGGTTCTCAGAGCTGCAGTTGCAGTAGCCTCAGAGGGGAAAGGACCCACCTTTATACATCAACATTAAACCACATTTACTGTTTGTGAGAAGGTGGTCTTATCTCGGGCTCTTACCACCTTAAATTAACCCCTCAGACTCATGAAAGGTTTGCAGCAGTGCCTTTGTGATGTCCACAGTAGCAGATAGTTTCTGGCTTTAGATTTTCCCCGTTCAGGTCAGAGACCCACCGCCTGGTCCAGCCTCCTCTCTGGCTCTGGGTAGAGAAAAGTGGTATCACACACACAGTGGTAAGACATGACCTCTAAGCTTCTCGCTGATGCCTGCTTACCTTCAACACCCAAATCATAACCTCCATTCTCTGTTTGTTGCAGGGCAGAGCTCCCCGCTCCGAAGACACAGCTCCCAGACCTGCAGAAGCAGCTTGCACTGCAAACATGGGGATGGAGCTAAATGTCAGTTCTCATCAAAACCCCTGGCTCACCCATCAGTAAGTGGGGAGAAAGACAAGCATGTCTGTCCTCACCTGCTAATGTCCTCACAGGGGAAAGAGAAGGAAAAGACAAAACACCCACCAAAAAAGTACCAGGGAGGTACGAGGCTTCTCTGTGAGAGAGAAAACCCCCTCTCCTCTTGAGCCGTACTTTATTCATGTAGGCATTTCGTAATTGTGATGTGGATGGAGGAGGAGCACTGTGTTGCATGTTGATTACACTGAGACTTGTATGATTGTGAGTTCTACTGCTTGTGAATCTTAAGGGAAATACTGAAAAACGGAAGCAGATCTTCAAGATAGCTTTTTTCTACATCACCTGTTCTGTGGGTTTTGTGTTTTTTGGAGATTGGGTTTGGGTTTTTTTTTTTCCTTATGGAGAGGGCTCTGTAATAATGTCTTAATTTTCTGCAGCCTGTTCAATACCAGCCCAAACAGATATTAAGCAAAATGAAGTGGTGCTTGCAAAGTAATTCCTTAATAACAACCAGAAGCTGATTACATTAGAAATGGCTGACACTGGCCCACTTTGCATATTTGACCAGGAATTTACAGGTTCTCCATACCAGAAAGAGTGGGCTTCAAGCAATGTATTCCTTTTTTTTTTTTTTTTCATAATGTAAAGTTGAAATGAACATTTCAAGATTTTTGAGTATAAGGTCGTAGATAATTGAAAGTACTGCTTGTGGTCTTACAGTATAATAGGCCAAAGTGTTTACAATAAACTTAAGGCACTGTAGAAGATAAGGCATCAAGATTTCTATTTTCATTAATCGGTAATCTGTGAAGTAATGTGATATTTCCTGTCGCTCACACGTTTTTAACAGTCAAATGCCTGATGACAGAAAACAATAAAGCCTACTTGGAACTCCCTTGGGTGAGTGTGTTGTCTCGAAGATCACTTGTCACAGTCATCGCCGAGGAAATACCCACCACAAGAGCAGGATTTCAGGATTAAATCCATGCATATGGAGTGGATTTTATGCAGGGGAAATCAGAGCAATGTGGAGGTAGGCCACTGTCAGAAGTTGGAGCAAGATGGAGGGTGATTTTCTGAGCGAAGCTGAGGTCTGATAGATGCTGCCCCTAGCCTCTTTGTGAGGGCTCCCAGCCTGAGAGGTCGTGAATCGGGGGAACAACCTCGGTCCATTCCAGAAACCCACCCGAGAATTACTACGGCGATCAGTGCCGTGGTTCATGGACCAGCTGACTCTCGGTGCTGGACACCTGTAACAATACACAGCTGCTTCAGCTAAACAGCCTACAAGTAATTTCTTCATACTGCATAAAGAGTTCAAGCCGTTGTAGGGAGGGACATTAGAAAAAGCAGCTTTAAATAAATCTCCTTTTCAAACAAAAAGGCAAATAGAAGCACTGCTCCTTCAAGTGGTGCCCATACTTTGAACAGGGTTGTATGGGCACTTAAATCTGTATGCCCTGACCTGGGAACAAAGACAGACAGCGGTTTCTTTCTGTTCTGCAGTCTTTGCCCTGGGAAACCTGCGCGTCCTGCTGCAGGTCCGCCGCCTGGTGCCGCTGCTGACCGCAGAGGCGCGGAGGCTTTGCGCAGCTCCCGCCTCCACCGCCCCCGGGAACTGCGTGGCTGCACCGTCCCGGGCTGCTCTGCTCGGAGGTCGGCAGGCTGGTCCACAGCTCGATCCAGCTCACAGGGGTAGGAGATCCGTTCGCTGGGAGGGATGGAGCTGAGGAAGGACTCCCAGGGCGAGCGGTGGCTCTGATTTTGCTCCTCTGCGTATCGGGGATGAGAGCAGAAACCGCCCGGTACTCTGTGCCCGAAAAGGCGGAAAGAGGCTCCTTTGTGGCGAATATCGCTAAGGATTTGGGACTGACGGGTGCGGAATTATCGGCTCGACAGGCTCGGCTCGTTCCTGGGGGAGAAAAGCAGTATTTACAGCTGAACCAACACACCGGGGATTTGGTGGTGCTAGAGCGGATGGACCGGGAGGAGTTGTGCAGGCAGAGCGAGCTCTGCCTAGTGCGTTTCGAGGTACTGCTGGAGAGCCCACTGCAGTCCTTCCAAGCTGAGGTAAGCCTCACCGACATAAATGATCATGGTCCCGTGTTCTTAAATAAAGAGGTAGTTTTAAAGATCCTGGAAAGTGCAATGCCAGAAGCTCGATTTCTGTTGGAAAGCGCTCAGGATCCAGATGAGGGGAACAACAGTCTTCAGCATTACGGTATCAGCTCAAAGGACTATTTCTTTATCTACACCCGGAGGCGGATTGACAGCAGGAGGTACGCTGAGCTGGTGTTGGACCTAGCCCTGGACCGGAAGCAGCAGGCAGAAGTGGTTTTCAGTGTCACAGCTGTGGATGGTGGGTCTCCACCGCGCTCTGTTACAGCCTCAATCCACGTGGTAGTCCTGGATATAAATGACAACGTCCCGGTATTTACCCGTAGTCTGTATAAAGTCCACGTATTAGACAATAGCGCCGAGGATACCCCAGTGGTGGTGGTGTCTGCTAGTGATTTAGACTCAGGAACGAACGGGGAGATAGCCTATTCCATCGTTCAAAATTCAGAGGAAAGTCGCCAGACATGTAAAATAAATCCAGAGACAGGGCAGATTCGATTAAAAAAGCCAGTGGATTATGAAGAAACAAAGACCTACGAGATAGACATCCAGGCCACAGATGGAAGGGGCCTGTCCGCGCACTGCAAGGTGGAGGTTCAGGTGGAGGATGTGAACAACAACACCCCCGAGGTGATCATCACCTCCCTCAGCAGCACCCTCTCGGAAGCCGCCCCGCCGAACACCGTCGTGGCCCTCTTCAACGTGCAGGACCGGGACTTGGGGGACAACAGCATGACGAGGTGCGAGCTACCGGGCGAGCAACCCTTTAGCATCACGCCACTGGTTGCCGACGCATATGCACTGGTGACATCGGAGATGCTGGACCGGGAGGAGGTGGCAGAGTACAACGTGACAGTGCGGGCTCGCGACGGGGCCTCCCCTGTGCTCTTGGTGTCCAAGACGCTGCTGTTGCGACTCTTGGATGTGAACGAAAACGCACCCACATTTGCCCAGGCCATTTACACCATGGTGCTGAGCGAAAACAAGCCCGCGGGGACGAGCTTGGGCCGCCTGAGCGCCACAGACACCGACGTGGGGAAAAACGCCCGTGTAAGCTACGCGATGGGACCACTCTTGCCGGGCGCACCCTCCACGGCATCATTTGTGTCCGTGGACGCAGAGAGCGGATCGGTGCGGGTGCTCCGCCAGCTGGACTATGAGGAGGTGCGCGCCTTCGCGTTGGAGGTGCGCGCTGCTGATGGTGGCTTGCCGCTGCTCAGCGCCCGGGCGGTGCTACACGTGGTGGTGCGGGATGAGAATGACAATGCACCCGCCATGCAGCACCCGACCCCCGAAAGCAGCGCGGCAGCAGGCGAGCTGGTGCCGCGCTGGGCACGGGTGGGCTACCTGGTGGCCAAGGTAGTGGCGGTGGATGTGGACACGGGGCAGAACGTGTGGTTGTCATACGAGATGGCCAAGGCGACAGAGCCAGCGCTGTTCCGTGTGGGGCTGCACAGCGGCGAGGTGCGGAAGACGCGGGCCGTGGCGGAGCGGGACGTGCCCCGGCGGAGGCTCGTCGTGCTGGTGCGAGAAGATGGGCAGCCGCCGCGCTCCGCCACCGCCACCCTCGGTATCACGCTGGTGGACAGCTCCTCCGAAGCCTTCACCCAGCTCTCCGACGCTCCTGCAGGGAGGCAACAACAGCAGCCGCAGGCGGCCGATGAGGACCTGCTCACCACCTACCTCATCGCCACCCTGGGCTTTGTCTCGTCACTCTTCCTCCTGTCCGACCTCGCATTTTCGGTGCCAAGCTCTGCAGGCTCGCTTCGGACCACGCCTTTCGCCTCCCTCTACCAGCTGCTACGCTGACGGCGATTTCGCCAGCGGCGGCATGGATGTGGCCGACATGGGCACTCTGTCGGCGGCGTACCGCTATGAAGTGTGCCTAAACAGCGGCTCGGGGAGAACCGCAGTCCAGTTCCTGAGGCATGACCTGAACAATCTGAAAAGCCGCGCTGAGGCGGGGGCGGGCAAGGACGAAGAAGCGCTGTGCAGCTGGCAGCCCGCTGGC
>VYZV01004696.1:8482-22086 GCA_013401275.1 Pandion haliaetus | reverse complement strand
TGTTTACGAATTTTAATTTTCAGTAACTTAACAAGTTAAAGAAAAATGCATAAAAGATTATTATCTTTACATGCAGCACAGCTCTCTTCAATAGCGTATATATCACTACTCAAAAGTAAAGAACCTAGCAATTTATGGTTTTTTCGTTGTAAAGAAGCAACAACAGTTACATTCAATAGGCAAGTTTCTACTGCAAAACTTTCACTTTAATCCCTCTAATTTTTTGGAAAATTTTTAATATCTTGCATCTAATATAACCGTTTTTCTTTATTTTCTGACCACGTAATACCTTCTGATTTCTGGTTTCCTTCCCCTCCCCTTCATTATCTCTATTAGTTCAAATAGACATGTCAGAGCACACTTAACTAGGACAAATGAAAAGTATATTTCACTGTCAATGTGTGAATATCCTGGTTATATCATCTATCATTACATAAAGCCTAGTTATTCACATGACAGCAAGATATGATCATATGAAATGATAAATTATGTGTGGAAATATCACACGAGAATTACGCAAGTCTGGATTTGTTTTACTGCAGCCTATTATACTGCATTGCAGATGGCTACCCTGTCCAGGAAAGCAGCTTTGCAGTTGCTGAACATTATATATGTTGCCTTTGGTGGTGAAGCTGGTGTAAGTTCCTTCTTCCCATATCAGTCTTGGTTGCTAATTCTGCTACCACAGTGTATCTTACCACTCAGCTGGTGGGCAGCCCAGATTCAAGATGAATAATACTGGTTAGGGATGTGAACTTCTTCAACAGGCTAGTGTATCACACAAGCACACTATACTCTTTTGCTTGCTTTCAGTCTATGGCAACTGACTCCACATTATCTGACTATTGCTACAATCCAATAATGGTTTCTCCACTGATAGACTTTAAAACTAAAGAAGTAGGGAATTCATGGCTGCTGCATTTGGTGCTTCTAAGCACAGAAATAAAGCCCTGGAGGACAGTGTTCTTCTCGGTACATAGTTCTGGTCACTACCACACAGGTGATATAGGAAGAGGACAGCAAAAAAAAAAACAAAAACAAAAACCAAAAACCAATCGCCAACCCTGAAGAATCATGAGAACAAGCAATGTCAGACTAAAGAACCTCTCATCTTTTTTTTTGTTGTTGTTGTTTGAAAAGTCCTGAGAGCTTTGAACAGTTTAAGATTACAGCAGTAAAGTTACTTTGCTAAAATGCTGTTCCCTGCTTTGCTGTCATACCATCTCCATGCATAACTGTAAACAATGCATGACCACAGCCAAAGGGAACTCTGAGTGTGCCTAATCAGCTGGGGAAATGCTAGGGAAGGTCTTATGCCAGCAGCAGAGTAGAAGACATCATCTCACATCCCAAAGAAGAACACCAAGCAAAAGGTGTTGTCCTCAGGAGATGCCTGTGTCCCAAAGCTGCAGAGCAGAAAACGCAAGCCATCTAGCACTAAATAATCACAGAAGTCTCAGTGAGAAGCTTACCTGCAACATGTTTACTGCTGGGCAGTGGGGTACTGGGCCAATAGGTGACAATTTGCGTGTATACCCACCACAATGGATGTATAAACGAACACTTCTGGAACCAGTGTCAGATCAGATATATGGACAATTTCTCTTCTGATACATTTACATCAACCTAGTTTTCTTAACCAATCCCCATGTCCTGAGATAGACTGATGAAACAGGTACAGATGACACCTAAACTGTAAAGAAACCATCCTGAATTGAGAAACAGCTTGTCCATAAACTTGTCTATTCACTGTTATAAACTATTCTGTCTATAACATTCCAGGGAGAAGGAGGTCATTTTAAATCATAAAGAGCTAGCAAAGTAATTTGATACTATTTTGAATAAGAAATTACAACAAAATTTACAAACTTGTAAAATCTAACTTGCCAACAATGCAGTAATAAATTATTTGCACTCAGGCATCCAGTAACACCTTATTTGTACTAAGGTGTACTCGGTAATTATTGAGAGCTACAGATGTTTATGCAGTGTCTTTTACCCAAAGACTTAACTGCTTTACCAGCTGTTTAAAAAACATTTGAAGGCCCCACTGAATTGCAGCTATACATGCAGCTCCACCACTAAAATAGACAGACAGTAAAAATACTCCTGACTGGACTATCTTTTCTGGTTGAATCTGTGAAGGGCAATAATAGAAATGAATGCAATAATAGAAATTATAATTAATACTTCTACTTTTGCAGATATCCAAGTAATTCTAGCAATAATATGCTTCATTATGAGATGTCAGGCCTGAATGTTTTTAGTTGTGTTATCTAGAAACCAAAATTAGCCAGTTAGACTGAAACTGGACAATATAACAAATCCCGAAAATAACATTTTTTTAATCCTCTGATTAAAAGTAAAAGGCAATTGATTGCTACTGTCACAACTGAATGAAAAGTGGATTTTCTCTTATAATATTCAAATTAATTGGTTAAGGGGTTTTATTCATATGAAGTGACAAGAGGTATCAGACTAACCTGTAACAACGTTCTAAAAAGCTGAAGGAGCCAACAAAAATTCCTATTATGAAATAAAACTGACTTAAATGAGCAAAGAGTCTAAACCTTATAACCCAATGTACTCGGTAAACATTAACACCCCAGAGAAGATAGAGAAAATACATTCAAAGCTATATGCAAATAATAAATACAATTAATATCATAGGCACGAAAAACATTCAAAAACATCTGTCGAGAGACATAGGGTGAACACAATAACCCTGTTATGAAATAGTTACAATCCGTTTTCATTGTTAGCTCCAAGATGGTATTTGAGTACAACATCCAACAAAGTTCCTCTTGGAAGATGCATTAACAGATGTTAGTGATGGATGAAAAACAAAGTACTCCTGAACCAAAAAACAAACAGGAGGTGAGCTGTAACAGAATAAAACTCTATATCCAGCTTTTCTGTTCACCTACATCAGAGTCCAACTAGAATGTTGTGTCTAAGTATGCAGGTGAAAGAGCTATTCATTTCCACACATGAGATAGTAACCCCGAAGGAAAAAACAGAGCAACATTCTGCTAGATTAAAGATACCAACAGAAAGCAAGCTGCAAACTCAGATAATAAGCATAAATTAAATTCATTATGTATGTTCTATATAAATAAAAAAATATATATTAAAAATGTTGCATGGCGGTGCATTTCTTCCCCTCTCTCTGGGCTGATCTACGAACTCAGGAAGTCTCGCTAGGCCTTAGCATAAATGTAATGAGTTGGGCAGTTAAGCGTCCCTTGACGGTATAAGGAACTCTTGCATGGCTAAGACAGTGAGTCATATTGACCGTTCCAAGGACTCCTGCTGCCCGGCGGAGGTGGGGGACGAGAGTAGAGATAATTAGTTCTCTCCTGACAACCTTGGGACATATCTCAGTCCTCTCCTTACAGCCTTGGAGCATCCTGTATCTGAATCTTAAGTCATTCTCTGACAGCCCTGGAGCCTTCCTTATCTGAATCGTAACCCATGCAAAATGGTACCAGCACAACTGGAATTCCAGTAATTTGCTGATGCCTAAAGCCAATCATCTCCTGAACCTATAAACAGTGGTACTGTTCCAGCTCTCCTGGACCACAGCAGGCTGCAACCAGCATCTCCCTCTGAGCGGGATGCCTCTCAGAGCTCGCAAACTGCAAAGTTTGCAAAGATCGGAGGTCTGTTGGCAAAAGCTGACAAGACTGGGGTTGATACTCCCTGCTCCTTGAGGCTCAACCCTTCGTCCATTCAGAAAGGTGCTGAAACATTTGATGTGAATATTTTCACTGAACTTGAGTGGACTTTTTTAAGAGGTATACCTCCTTTACTAGCTTATGTATATCTTAATGTCGGTATGCATGTGTGTGTACTAACCTGAATATTCTATAGCAAGTATATTACAAATATTGCTTTTCAAATCTATACTTAAATTACTGTCGTGAACTTTATTTGACTGTGGATGAATCTCAGGCTGCTATTATACTCATAGTCTCTTTAGATATAAACCGTTGACCAAGCCTGAGACTAGGAGTCGATCCAGCCGCACCTAGACTCCGACAGGGGTTTAGAATGCAAGGAGGTCTCCTCTGAACCTCATGACTCCACAGGAGGATCTCCCCTGCTTTTTCACATTCCCGATCTCTGTACAAATCACGAGAAATCAATTCTAACTCGCTTTTTCTTTGTATGTTTCTCTTTTAAACTATTGTGTCTTTGGTCTCTGTATGCATAATTTTAGTTTGATTCTGACTTAATTTTCCTTTGTGCATTTCATCCATGTATTAAGTAATAGAGTGAACCTTGCCATTGAATTCTGCGAAGTCACGCTTTTATTTGAATTTCTATTAAATCATTTTTACTAATACCACTGGAGGTGATTCTTTAAGCTGTCCAAATCCTCCATTCCATGACAAGTTGAAAAAGGCAGTGTAGGTAAAAACCTCAATTCTGGCCAATGCCGCTTACTAGCAACACTGAGAAAATAATAAGTATAGTTCAGAGATCTGCCTGTCCATTTTTTCTTCATATTCAAATTATTTGTATTTTTTTGTTATTGCTTATAGGTCCTCAGAATGTAATGAGGACAAGTAGAAGCCAAGCACTTTTAAGAGCTGCAATAATATCCTTCCAAATACATTTATGATTTTGTTTTCAATTACTGTTAAATAGTTTAGGAATTTTAAAGTAACTTTCATTTTTAAAGAGCGTGCAGACTTATTGTTAAAGCAAAATAACAGCAGGGAGATCGAGTATACTAGGTTTGCATTTTATTACACAACACAACTCAGAGTTGGGCCACCACCTCAGTGAATGGCAAACAGTTGCCACAATCTTCCAGTTATATATATACACCTGTCATATGCATTACATAATCACCAAGGTCCACTGAAATTTTCCACTGTCGTCTTAGTTCTTCATTTTTCTTGATCAGTCAAAAAGTCCATTAATTTCCATTGGTAAGCAGGTTCCTTTCATGTCTCCGTCCACTTTTGATAGGAAAGTCCATTGGTCCATTTCAATGTTGCAATAGTAATTTATTTTGAGATTACTGTTTTACCTATTCTAATTCTAGGTATCCTAAGTGTTCGTATTCAAGAAATTTCAAATTCTTAGAAATTAACCTTTAAATCATATATGCTTACTTTATTTCTGTCTGTCTAGTTTTTTATCTTACCAGTTAGNTTGGTAAGCAGGTTCCTTTCATGTCTCCGTCCACTTTTGATAGGAAAGTCCATTGGTCCATTTCAATGTTGCAATAGTAATTTATTTTGAGATTACTGTTTTACCTATTCTAATTCTAGGTATCCTAAGTGTTCGTATTCAAGAAATTTCAAATTCTTAGAAATTAACCTTTAAATCATATATGCTTACTTTATTTCTGTCTGTCTAGTTTTTTATCTTACCAGTTAGGATCATCATTATCAGCTCACTTAACTATCTTGCTAATTTTATCTTCATTTATCATTTCTTATTGATTAACTCAATGGCCGGGGTTAGACCAACCTTGGTAGGACTATTCAAAGGATGTAATGAATACTCAAATTGTTTAAACACCTGTAGCTACACAGCTGTATATAGTCTATCTACACCTATCATTAACCTTTACTATATAATGCCTATTGATTTATAAATTCTATAGCTCATTTATTTTCCATAACACACATCTGATAAATTCTCTGGGGACATGTGAGGAAAAGCATTAACAACAATGTCAAATAAATTACCTCCCCTCCACACATCCCTTGTCAGTGTCAACAAGTACTATATTCTGAATACAAAACAAAGGTACCAAAGAGATTGGCGTTCTCTTTGCCTCTTAAAAACAAGCAAACACTGATTCATAAAGCAGTAGTAAAGTTAATTTTCCTACAAAGATATGTATTTATGGAAAAACATAGTTTTCCAGTCTTCACAATTCATAATCGTGATTAGTAAACGACATGTTGAACAGCACGTTCAATATCTTACGCCTCAAACTGTCTTAAAATTCCACACATAGGTAGGTTTCACTCAACAACAGTTGCTATAATCTTATGAAAATGTCTTTAGAAATATCTCATTTTGTAGAATTTCCGAGTCCCTTACACTTTACTATTATTAGTGAAATTTTAGGAAAGTTTCTTTTGAAAAGAAGCCTAGAAAAGCAAGAATTTTTTTTAAGCCAGATATGCTATAATTTTTAGATTGATGCTATCTAATCAAATCCTTACTTGTCTACTCCAGGAAACAGACACCATGTGTCAGATAACAAGGGTTTTTTTTGAAAGCATGCACAGCATTTTCAGGGCTGGGTTTCAGAAAGATTAGCTCTATGAACAGTGCAGTTGTCCAACGGTCCACAGGTGTTTCACAAGAATTATAATGGAAACTGGGGTATTTATTTACACATTCCACTGCTGCACTGGAAACCCAAACACAGCAGCTTTGAGCATAATATAAAGCTAACAGAGTTATGGAGAAAATAAACCAAAATAATGCATACACACAGACTTTTTCAATCTTAAAATTATTGTAATGCCCCTTTAACAGAGCAGTCTTCTTTGGCTGCAGAAACTGGCAGTCAGATATAATTCCATTACAATATTAATAATAATAATAAAAAACCCAAACTGACTCTGGCTTTCACAACTGGTTTCCATTACTTCTGAATTTCATACCAAAAACAGCTTTAACAAAACAATTCCATTTCACACAACAAAGGAGGTTATGGTTTACACAATCTACGTAATTGCTACATTTGCTGTAATGAATAGCAGACAAAAGTGACGTAAAGGGCAGAAGCTGTCTTGGAAAATCCAAGCTATCAAGAAATTACTTAAGATTTAATGGAGCCTTGATGCAGTTTTGTTTTTACAGTAGAACACCAGTGAACCTGATGACCATAACTAACATTGACATTAGATATCCTTAGTTTATACCACAGTACATCATACATGTACAAAGACTTGCAGGGTTAGCCCCATTCTACAGACATAGAAAGGCTTTGGCACCAAATGGCTCGTTCAGTCACTCAGAAGGGTAGCAGCACAACAACAACAAAAACAGCTCACCCAGTCTCACTCCACAACTTTCTGGTTATTTTTCTAAAGTCATCAGAGAGAACCCATACCAGCTGCACCTGGAATTCATGATACTGAAAAAGCATTTAGTATCTTTTCCACTTCACAACACTTTTTATTGGGAAGACTGCCGATTTCCCAGACTATTTTGGAAATAACTCCATCTACTAATTATCTTTCAAGCGCACTGCTAGACAGAACCAGCAGACACAAATTTTTGCAGATGTACCTATAGGGAAGCAGGACCCACTCAAACAACTTGTTCCATATACACTGAAAATTTTCTGCAACTATGAGCTTTGTCAGAAGAACTGGAAGTTACAGCATGCAGCAGATAAACAAAAAAGCCATAAGACCAGGAGGACTTAAGACATACAAGGAGCCTGAATTTTCCCACATTAGCTCTGCCAAACAGAGTGCATATACTGTGGGTCACTTAACATGATAATGGCAGCATCCTCTCAGGGCTATCACAGGGGGCCAATCAACCCCCATTTTCTGGGGGTGAAACCCAACAAGAAGAGTCGATGGGAACAGAGCTCTCCAGAGTACCTTACAGAATGAAGAGTGTTGCTGCCTACTGGGGCCTGGAACTCAGAAGGTGCTGGAAAGGGCATCTGGAGGTTGCACAAGGCTTATAATGAGATTTTTGAAGGAAAAAAACCAAGGACAAGCAGAAAGGACAGATGAAGGTGGTTCAGGGAGGAACAAGCACAGGAAAATAAAAGGCAAAAAGCAGCCACCTTTAAACAGGTGACTGGTCAGTATGCTTGTCCAGCAACGCACTGCACCCTATTGCCACAGTCTGTGCCATCTTCTTATTAGACTACATTTCTACTATTTTCCTGGGTGTAGGGACACTATTCTGCATGCATAAGTGTGTATGGAAGTGTACATGCCAGCAGCTGGAGCTGGACCACACACACAGGTCATAGGGCCCAGGTACCTGATGTGCCAGTAAGCGGAGAGGCCAGAACCCATGCATACTGCCTGGGTACACGTGTCAGTGTGTGATCACTAGCAAACACCAAACTAGACTAGCTGGCAAGTAGGATAAGAGGCTTGAGAGCCAACTATTGGAGCTGCCATGAGTCTGGGACAGATACTGGAGAGACCAGAGGGTCTGATAGTTGGCTACTGGAGGGACCAGGAAGTCAGAGTTACTGGACAGACCAGGACATTTGGGGGTTTGCTACTGCAAAATCTGGCTACCAGAGACATGTTTGTACGTATACATCTCTTGCACACAAGGCAACTGGGAGACCAATGGATCCAGGAGGCCACCACGAAGCAGACCAAGTGTCTAAGGCCAATTACTGGAGGAACCTATAGTGTGTTTTTACCTGCAGGAGTGCAGGTCTGAGTACCAGCAACTGAACTGAGAGCTGTGGGCCTTTGTGGTTCATATACCCATGTGCCCACAGCTGGGATGTCCAACAAATCAAGGAGCCAGCTACTGAATAGATTGAGTGCATAAAATCAGTTACTGGAAGGATCTATATTCTGTGTGTTTGTGCACGTGTCTATATCTATATACAGATATATGTATATTCATTTATTTTCCACAAACAGGCTTTCACCCTGATCAGCCAGAGAGGAGAACAGGATGTGTGCATTGGCCCTGCTTGTGTTTGCCTGAGTGCTGTGTTCTCTGTCTGTGTTGGCCTATGTTACCAGCCGTGTGTGTGTGTGTGTGTGTGTATATATATATATATATGTATTGTACATATGTGTACCCACTGGGAATACACACTCAGCCTCACTATTGACTGGACCTTGGGACACAGTATGGCAGTTTTGCTTCTATCAGGTTTCCAGATTTAGCAGCTCTTATCACAAACAAAATTAAATATAACTTTGTTAAAGCCTTCTGACTTACAATTCCAACCATTATGGAATCAAGGTGATAAGCAGTCGTGAAATGCTCTTTTAAAATTCCACTCATTACACAAAGTATTACCAATTAAATGAACCCTAAAACAAAGAGAAAGATCATTATCAATGTAATTAATTATGAGGAAACAACAGTGAATTAACTGTAAGACAGATGTTGAAATGCCTGAGCTGGCTCCAAGAGGAGTGATTACATCCAGCAATGTTAGTAACCCAGTTCAAGTGCAACACTTTCAAGATGCACTTGGCTTCTGAGGTCATACACCTGCATTCAACCAACACAGAAAGTCCCTGCGCTGTATCTGTGGTCAGGGCACACAAAGAGTGGGAAATGAAGACACTCAACCCCACAGAGTCATTCAGGTCCATCAACAAGGTCTCCAAATTACAACACTTTTCCACTATTTAGGGTATCCCGACTCTCGTCTTGATATTCTGGATTAGAGTGATTTGGCTAAAGTACTCTTCTGGAAGACACACACCTGAACAGCAACACTACCAACTGACTTTTAAAATATTAACTTTTTTTCCTTTTCTATTTAAAAAAAAAAAAAAAAAAAAACAACACCACATTTAATGTTTGTTTCTTTCACTCTCTACCCAGCAGAACACCAAATAATGCCACCATTGCATGACGCTTATATTAGTATTTCATAAGGGTTTAGTAAGTAGTATATCATTCATAAGCTTTAAAATTCTCTTATGATACATGGCAGTAAATAAGAAAGAGCATCTTACCAGCTTTGGGCGTATTTAGTGTTTTCATTTCCACCTTGCTACACTTTTTAACACTGAAACACGCTTTTGTAGTCTTTACTTTTCCAGTTGACTCCACAGACTGTGTAAAATTTGCATTTTGATTCTGGCCATATATTTTAGAAAGCAATGAAGCACTTCCCTCTTTCTCATCTATCTGCAAATGAGAAACAAGTTTACAGTAGCATTTCCTTCATGCAGTTGAAAAGAAATGGAGAAAAGAGAAACGAGAAGGGATCTTAATAGATACTAATCCTCATTATCAAACTATCTACATATCCCTACACAAATGTATGCATCCCAGTGTTCACAACAAAAAGTGCATGCACACAATACCAAACACCACTCATGCAAGTAGTTTATGAATTGAATTTAATAGATGTGTTTTGTAGATAAAAATCAATAAACACTGTGATGCTTTTTTTGGTTGATATTAAAGGTCTCGGAGAAAGTTTCTTGCAGCAAAACTGCAACTCAATCTACTGACATATCATTACTAAGTATCTTTTTTTTTTTTAAGTGCTTTTGCCAAAGCATTTCAAACATCTGAATCCAAAGCCCACACCAAGAGGCAATCCATACCTCAGCTACACTGAGAATTGTATTTGGGATCAATACTAATTACTTTTATTTATTTGAAAAACATTTTTCTGCATCCACTTCACAGAGTGAGAGAAACCTACCTGAGAAGCAAGATCAAATGTAGTAAGAGCAAAGGTATCAAAATCCATTCTGAACAGACTGATTATTTAAGCAGAGATGGTTTGGGGTGAGCTCAGATGCTATATTTTAGTAACAATACTGTACAAACAAATATAGGTTTTAATGCACTGTTCAGTTTACCTCCTTTAATTTAATTTCTTGGTCCATCTCTTTAGTTTCGTTCTTGAGACAAACTGTGATACTTTTTCCTGGTGGTATAAACCTTGGCTTTTTGGCTACATTTCCTAGCACTTGACTTGGAGCTGCTGATCGCCTCATATTCAGTTGTACTGCTCTGGAGGGTGGAGAGGAAGGAAGGAAGCAGATAAAGACAACTGTAGTCAGAATAGGCTTTAAATATAAAAACATATCCATAGACAACAATATAAGCACTGTTTTAAAACAAAATAAAAGATAGCATAAAACATTTTCAAATAACAATCCTAATTCATAAGCATAATACAGCTTAAGAAGAAGTAGTATCATTGCAATGCGTTAAGTACTAAGAAAGATCGCCTACAGCAAATTTTGCCATTTAACACTTCGTTTTTCATTTGAAAAGCCAATAATGCAGTTCTCAATAGCAAGAAATGCTCTGGAGATGTGCAATGTAGGGCTGCTTAACAAACTTACACCAGTTTATAAAAAGAAAGACAATCTGAAACAGAACTAACTATTCTAAACACTTAAAACATAATTTTGAAAAGCACATTATTAGTGCACAATGAATAACAAATGTTAAGGTACGTTTCATATCTGAGAGTAGTATTTTCTATTAAACAGTCAATTATATTAGTCATTCAGATTCACTGTAATAAGATTAGAATTCAGCAGAAAATTACTTCAAAATTACAGTGGATATTATCGCTCCACGTTATGTCCACCTGAACAGTGGAAGGAACATATTATAGCTTTTCCGTCAAAATATAAGACCATTACTCCCCTAAACAACCTCAGGACAAAACCAAACATACACCAATGTTAATATGACAAAGCATACTTGCAACCACTAGAATAACAAGTTATAATCTTAATACTTTAAAGTAGTAGAAACAAAACAAGAGAAGAAAATTCCAATAGAATAACCCAGCTGCTGGAATGATGAAGACAAGCATGGTACAGCAAGTTATGGAACACATTTTGGTTTAATTCTCCCTTCATACATGGACTGTTTATTTTAATTGATCCCCCCAGCTATTAGGTAAAAGTAAACCTTTATACGGATTGCAGACACAAACCTCTACCTCTCTACCATCTTGAAAGCATGTTTGCATCCTGTTGCAACAGCCAGTGTGTTTCTGCACTTTTTTTGACGCTACTCTGCACTCCAGTGGCTTACTAAGGCACAACAACCTTTCTTTCCAAGATTTGCACAGTAGTAACAAAGTACTGTCAAAATACTTTGCAAACATGCAGACACTAACGTGAATACTGCTATCTCCTTCATATCTGAACAATTAGCATATATATGATGCTGTTACTAGACAAATCTTAATGGCAAAATAGCCTGAACTGTTGTCAGTTCCATTGTGGCCGTCATTAAAAATACAAGGAAAGAGGTCTCTGGCTGTGTCAACAGCAGTTCACATAAGTTAGGCCTATTTAATAACACTGTTAGCACATGAACTTTAGTTAACCCTATGCAATAAGGCAGTAGCTTGGTTATTATAACAGGAGTATCTGTAGGATAAACAACTGATAGTCACAGTGAAAGCTGCAAAGGTGCCCAGAACCTTCCAGAGGAGCAGACTGTGAGTGCCAGCACTGACCACAGCCAGCTTCAGGTGCCACGTGAATTTGAACAAGTTCTCTACCCAGTCTGATAATGCATGGTGACACTTGGGAAGACAACCCAGGATACCCCTTGACTCCACGTGAGGACTACACATAGCATGGCTGAACTACTACCCTAACCCTGCCCACTTCACTCCTAGAGCTTGTCATGTTTCCCGTGGAACAGGGGAGTTCTGCAATTCATAGATTGCATTTGTCTATGATTAAAGTGTTTTGGTTTCCAAATCCATTTGGACTTCGCACTATCATTTGGTCTTAAACCACAAAAAATGACTCATTAAGAGATTTGCAACTTAGTAAGAAATGTAAAGCTATGACTCTTGATAGCTCAGTAACTTTACTCCTGTTAAATTTAAGAACATTAAAGTATATTACCAGTACTACCTACTACCTACTTGCAACTACAAAAACCATTAGGGGATTGTGCTTTTAAAACGTAATATTGCTTCCAGCAACACATCCCTCTCTGTCTTCAAAATATAAGCTTTTATAAAATATAATAAAAATATAAAATACAAAAAAAAGTTTACATTTTGTATCTTTACTGTACTATACAGAAAAAAGGCCATTATGGATGTGCAACAAATGACTGACGCTAGATCTTTTAGATAGGATCAGAGTAGATGCAGCAAGGGCAANTTGACAAGCAAATGTGCCCTTGCCTCTGAGACAGCCACCAACACATTGAATCACCCTGTACATGCAATACCAATAGTATGGTTGCAGGGAAACAGCTGGAGGTAACGAGAAAAGGACTGCTCCTGCCTTTTATTAGCAACCTAGCTTGACCAAATTAAGTGTACCATGAAACCACAGCCTAAACCACCTGATGAATGCATCTGGTTTCACAAGCATTAAATTCAGCAGTATTTTTCTCCTTAAAGGCACCCTAACACCTGCATTAAAAAGAAATACATATACCAAGAGCATTTCAAAATTTTACACATTCAGCCCAACACGGTATGCACGGAGTCCCATCAAAGGCAGTTTTCGCACAAATTTAACAGGCTGCTCTCTTGAACATTTGAAGAGACATTCCCAGCAGAGATGACGAGGCCAAGCAGGTTTTGTAGGCAATTACAAAGATGCGACACAGAATTAACTTTTACTCAGCTGAAGTTAAACTGCAGGCAGCGAGTGCATCGCCTTGAACATCAATATTAGTGGAAAAAAATCACTTCAAATGAGCAGTAGCTATAAGGATTTGGAGCAGGTCCAAAAAGCAATGCTAGTCAAATTGCTATTACCCAGCCCGGCCCGCCTCAGCCGCCCGGTAGGGGCCGGGGCGTTGGGGGGGTCTTCCCTGCGGGCAGGTACAGGGGCTGGGAGCGCCCAGCCCCCTCCTCCATCAGGTGACCAGCCCCGGGCCGTACCCTCAGCCCCCGCCTCTCCACTCAATTATCCCACACCTCAGCC
>VYZV01004695.1:35481-88033 GCA_013401275.1 Pandion haliaetus | reverse complement strand
TGCTGAAATAAATGCTGTGTCAGAAGTTGGGGTTGATGCTGAGCAGCTAAACCTTAACTTGTATTAGAAAAGAAAGCCACCGTGCTGTTGTCAGGGCTGTTGCACAAAACAGAATCGTTTCACACGTTATTTTCCTTGCAAAAACAGAGCATTAATGTCATTCTGTTGTTCTGCACAACTGCTCACATCAGAAAAGTACATTGTAGACATCACACATGAGCCCTTCTTGTTCACACTAAGTACTTTTCAAACTACTTTGCTATAAAGAAAGATATAGATGCCTGTTCCTATAATACTCCAGGGTATAAATGCGTTTCCTGTACTCAAGGTAATGATATATTTAAAACTTACTGGTATTGTTATTATTTATTTTCTCCCTTCCCACAGCATCACTTATTAGCCGGTTCACTTTGCAGACCCTTTGGGCATATATGTACCATATAATGAGCACCCTGTAAAAATCCCCAAGCAAGTGTTAACCAAACTGAAAGAAGTTTAGCTGCACTAGTACAACAAGGTATACGGCTAATCAGCACTTAGAGCACTGCCAGGTCCAAACTCTGCTTAGTATCTCTGCATGATATTATGCTGCCCAATGTAGAATCAGTCGGTTGCTTGGAGCTAAAGCTGGGATTGCTGATACGGGGCTCTTCTCTGCAGAGTAGACCTGACCATTGTTTTCTCTAATTAAACAGGGTATCTGCAGGACCTCCTCTGTTCTGCAAAATTACAACCTCAGGTTGAATATGTAAGAAAAATACCTAGTTCTGGCTGTTGAGTGCTCTACAAACAGGGAAGATAATATCCTCCTGCACCGTATGTTAAAAATAGAAATAATAAAAGATAACTTGCGCTGAAGTGTTACGCATAGGATATTTCACTTTAGTGAAAAATATATTTTAAAAGAAAAACAATGGGATCCTTCTGCCTCCAATCTGAGATGAATTAATTCTCAGTATTAGTGTAGGAGCTTGGTGTTGAGAATAAGCTCTTTGTATTTCTTTTTATCCTTTTTGAACTTTGTATGACTTTAAATTTCACTCCTTCCTACACACAGTTTATTTTGTTTAATAACTGGTTTTCAAAGCATGAAGACCTTGAGCTCAAGTATTCTGACTGAATGGTTGGGGGAGAATGTTTTGGGCTTTTTTTCCCCTAAATAAGTAATTTATTCAGTAAATGACAATGACAAGCTTCAAAAGAGCTTTGAATCTTGTTCTTTAAATTTAAATACGGTAAACTAAGGACAAATGTAACTGTTTTGATGGATTGGATTCTAAAAATAGTACATAATTTTATTAATTAAAAGACAAGTTTTATAAAAGCTCAGGTGACTTTGCAGGGATCAGAAGGAAGGAAGGAACCCTATTTGAAGGTAGAGCTTGTCACTGATTCCCAGTCGGTGCCTTTGCCATGTCACTTACCTGCTTTGTGCCTCTAGTTCTGAGTCCGTATATTGTGAAAAAGTTTGAAACCGGTTAAAAAAATGGCTATTTGTGAAGCACTGAGAACTGTACACAAGCTAAGTATATTGCCATCTTCCACTATACTGCTTGTTATCAGGGACATACCCTAATTATTTCTAGCAATCTATACAGCACATCTTAGCATCAGTATCAAGGGAAGAGGGAGAAAATTCTACTAAAAAATTAAAAACATCAACATGAAGTATCATCAAAATCACTGGAACTAGAAACCATATGGAATCACACCAGTTCCTTTAACAGTCTTGTCTTCAAGAAAATACAGCTGGTGACAAGAGGCTTAGACTAACAAGGCATTAGACTGCCAGGCCAGACTCTGGTCAGCTTTGCCACAGACCATCCGAGCAATCTCTGACAAAGCAAACATACTCACTCTGGGTCTCAATAAAACAGGGATTACAGTACTGGTCTTCCTCTTTTATGATTCAAGTATGAGCACTCATCCCTCAGCGCTCTCAGATCTTAGGGCAACAGAACCCCATTTTGCACCACAGACAGCATACAGCAATAAGTAATACTGTAAGTTCACAGGCAATGTACGACGCAAAACTCAGACCCAGAAGAGTGGCTTCTTTGTTACCTCATGGCACATTTTTTGTTTGAACTTACAAAAAAATCTCAGCGTTTATGTTACTCAGTACTGGAATTCAGCATAGAACCTACACTGCTTATTTTTAAAGCAAAACTAGACACACAAGATAAAAAGAAAAATGAACAAGTCACTGAGTGATTTTCCCTGACAGCTGAGTGTTTTGCAGCTCACAAAATCTTGAGTGAGCCCTCCATTTGGGGGTTCTTAATTTATAAGTAAGAAAATGTCCTAATTTTTTTTTTCTTCATCTCTCTCTAAATTAAGGAGTTACTAACTCCTCTTCTTAGTTCCTTTATTATTTTAAATTAAGTCATGAAGTATTTGCTATGTAAATGCTAAATTTTCTTCCCCAGACCAGCAAAAATTCGGCCATAGAAACACGGCTGCAAGAGCATTGGGACTAGATCAATTTCTGCTGCTACTGTCTTCACAATAGGTCATTTACTCCAGAAATAGCTGCAAGCCTATCTGTCAGAAGACAGTTATGATGACTGGAGAAAAATGACGACTTTCAGGACATCATGGGGTGCTTAATTTATGTTACACGTGGGCGTAAAAAGCACTCACTGAGGACAGAATACATAACCAAGACATGATTTTCCAGAAGTTCCCAGAGAAACCCTCAATTGCTATCAAAAGTCAATAGCCATAACCAGTTACGGGCTTTTGCAAATACCTAATTGAATGAAAGAGAAAAATGAGGAAGAATAAACCCACAAGTACACTTTTATCTGTCCCTATCATAAGCTGTGAAAAAGTGCAAAACTATAACAACACGAAATAGGTTTGTTGAAGAGAGGCAGAATGGGGGCAAGGTAGGAGGCAGAGTCCTCTGGCCCCTGTTAGTTCCCTAAATACTCCCACTGAAACCAGAACTATGTTAGGAATCTCTACCCTGAAAAACACAAAGTGTTTTTCCTACTTAAAAATGGCCAAATGGATTAAATCCAAATATAAGTGAAAAAAAAAAAAAAATCCTGGACTGCATCTTTTAATGCCAAGTTTCTAACTGGAACAAATTTTTGTGGTTGCATATTAATCACCTAAAAACAGCATAGAAATGTTGACAGCTGTAACAGTTATTTATACTGGTCCTTTACTTCCACAGAGTTGCTAAAATCTTGTATTTAATTATCCACACCTAATTATCCTGCCAAAAAAAAAAAAAAAAAAAAAAAAAATCCCCACTCCATTAGTTTTCAAGAAAAAGATCCAGTATCTGTCTTTAACACCAAGATGGGTGATCTTTGGCCCCAGACCCCCAAGACCTTCATCAGCACAATGCAAAAACACAGGACTGGGGGAAACCCTTTGGGGTTCAAGGACACTGGTGGCACAGAGACATCTTGTTCCACTGGGAGCCAGCTGCTCCCAGTGGAAAAGGGGCCTCACTACTCTATTTCTGCCTTTGAAAATCCGCACATGTTCTAATTCAGCATCCTGCATTTACAGGTGTTGATTACCTCTCCCATAGAAGCTTGTGATATATGAATTAGCCAAAAATACTGCTCAAAAAATGGTTCAGCAGCATAAAGGACTCAAAGACACTGCAAGTTTTTGACTTGAAAACCCCAATGTAAGACAATTTTAGCCTGTAGCTGGTGGGGTCGTATGACATTTGATTATCAATCAGCAGGGAGTTCTCCAAGGTTGCTGACAGTTCCCTCGAGAATAGCTGATTCAGAGTTCTTTTTTAGACGAGGTTTTGGCATACATCACTAGGACTTGCTTTAACATATGCAACTTATCTACTATGTTGCCATTTAACTACACTGACTGGTAAAACAAGGTATTTCTTTACTTATCATATGTGGCTTAAGGTTGGAAACAGGAAAATGAGTGTACAGTGTTAAAGCTATCATGCAAGCAAGTTTAATAAAACAACGTGGAGGGCCAGGAGTCTTTCATTCTTTATTATTAACTAGTTTCAAAGCACACCCAAAGGAGCAGGGGATGCAGAGTGTGCAGGAAGGAGCTGCATCACTGTCCATTAGTCATGGGGACAGAAATTTCCACCTTTCAGGCTGAGCTAATACGAGAAAGCAGGAGCAGGATGGGGTAGGGATACACCAAAGGCAGATTTTAATGGGAAACGATCTGGGGTGTTAATGGATAGTTTGACCAAACCAAATTAAACAGCTTCCGGCAGATAACCAATAATGGTAAGTCAATTTTGTTCTGAACACAAGCTATAGATGATGTAGTGAGGGTTAAAGATTCAATACTTTAGATGTTGTAATTCCTAATTGTAGAGTACAATAGAATATACACTATTTTAACTTGTCTTTGCTAACACAGAGCAGTTAGGGTAAAACAAAACCAAAGCAAAAATTAAGCAGCCCTATCTTGGTGGAATTATAACTAAACTTTTTACAGAGGAGTTTACCACAGGACAGTGCAATTGAAATCTGAAAGGTCTGCAGGAATATATATACATTACTACAAAGTTACTGTTTGCTTCCTGTTTTCCATTGTTATTTTAATACCACCAATATTCTACAGTATCATTAAAGAGCCTTACTATTTTTTTTCACTCTGCTGGAAATATCGAAATTGGGGTTTTTTGTCCAATTTGATTACTTTTTTTACTTTGAAACTTTTTTACAGAACAAAAAATTCTGGAATGGGGGTTTCTGTTGACAAACAGGCTAACAATGATGATGTGTTCCAGTTTGACTGTGAAGGGAGAAATCATATTAAACCAGAACTTTAGAAAACAGACTAAAAAAATGAGGAAGCTCATCATCAAAGAATATTGTTTCTAAAAAAAATGTGAAATTATTCGGATTCATAATCCTAAATTCAGAATGATTAAAAAACCTTAGATTCAGCTACTTCAACAATGACGACTTATTCACAGGAATCATCAGAAATTGTTAAAGACTTCCCAGTTAAAGTTTCTCTCCTGTAATTTTAACTGGGTAGAAATGAGAAAAGTGGACAGACTAACATGAGGCAAATTCCTTCCTTTTCAGAGAGAAGTAAGTACTTTGAAAAAAATGTTCTGAATTTCACCTATTAATAACTGAGTATAACTACTCATGGGGGCCAATTGTTGACAGTTCTTTTAAGATCTCTATTCATTGGGCTGATGAGGTTAGAAAGGTTAACACTCAAGTGGAAAAGGAAATAATTACAATATTAAAAGGCTATTTGAAAGTGAAAGGGGTACCTTCACCTGTATTAGTGGCTTCAGTTCTGGTGAGCAAGTGGGCAAAAGCAAAGCTGAGGAGAGAGACTGGTGAGGGAACCAGATGAAGGAAAGACTTCTCTTTGGAAAAAAAGCATCAATGAAAGGAACAGAAGTTTATTTTAGAAAGGAGACGAACAACATTAGGCTATATAAAAACAATAAACAGTGCAGGAAAAAAGAAGAGGAATTTCTTTTTGACTACTCTCATGTTAAAAGAAAAATCAGACATTCAGTACAGAGCTGGAAGACAGAAATTTTAGAATGGATGAAAAGAAAACTTGGATAAAACATGGTTAATCCATGAAACTTACTGCTGCAGATAAAATTGAGGCTAATTCTTCAGCAGATACAAATTAGGACCAGTTATAATCATCAGGAATCCAAACACCATGGGAATTCTGCACAGCAGTTTTTTAGCCCTCCATGCTGCCCCTTTCCCCTCTCCAAAGAAACAAAATCAAACCAAAGACTCAAACAGAATAGAAAGTCCCATGCTTCAGGGAGGAAAACCAATAATTAAAAAGTTATTTAATTAAAATTAAATAACTAAAACACAGGCAGGTTATGTCAGAATTGTTTCTTTACAGATTTGGGGTATTTTGCTTGAAACAGCTGGCTCTGGCTATAGAGACAGACTTCTGGACTACATTCCTCTGGTCTAGCATGGCAAGTTTAGCTTTTGCCTTTATATTGTGTGTATTTTGCTTTTCTGTCTCCCTATTTGTTAAGAGACACAGTCAAAGCTTCCTGTGTTTATGGAATGTCTGCAAAAACCACTAGTTTTTTGGGTGGGGAAAACTGACCACAAGCGCTGAATGTTCAGAGGTTGTCTCAAAATTCATCTGATGATTAAAAACAGGCTTTGGGAACAGAAATCTCTCTCTCCCTTCCCCAAAATCAGTGTGCTGATTCAAATGCATGCATTTTTTAAAAGGAAGATGAGTGGTGTTTTGATTTTTTTAATAAAGGAAAAACAGAGGAACTTTTTTTCTCCTAGTAGCAAGAACTTGGATTGTGTCAGCTTTGAACTTTGCAAGTTCTATTTCATTTGTGTTTGGATCTCAGTTGGGCATCTTCTCCCACTGTGCACACACATGCAAATAATCTTCAGCATTTTCTGTAGAGAAGGAAAAATAGCAAGCAAAAACCCAAACACCCTCCCACTCTGCCCAAAATACTCACAAACTCTTTCACCAGTCCTTTGAGGAAGAACCACCACGCTGGCTTGGGTCTCCCTTTCTTGTACTCTCTGACCAAAGAAGTGAGAATTGAGTGAAGTCTGGAAAAGCATTTGCTAGAACCACAGGCCAACATCCTCAGCAAAAAAAGAGGAACACCAGCGCTTCAATGATTCCCACCCAGTGTATATCCCCTTGAAACCAGAGTGAGCTGGTATTCACTACAGCAAGCTCTAGCAAGGCAATGGTGTTTGCCTTACTGTAGAACTGAGCAGCTGAGGCACAGAAAAGCAAAACCACTTATCTACTGTAGAAATTCTCCTGAGAGAAGGGACTTATACTAAGGCCTCCTAAATATGAAAATAGTGATGCAGTTGCTGGAACATCTCTTCCTGGAAGTTCTATTCACTCCCTACCTTGCTTTCATGACTTCTTATTTAGCTGAAGCCTCCTGCCAGATATAGAAAAACATAATGTAATATTGAAAAAATAACCATTCCTCTTTCCTTCGTACTTTTTTTGATGTAGTGGGAAAGAAAAAAAAAAAAAGAAAAAAAGAGAGAAGCCATTTTTCTTTGTAAGGACTTGACAACACAAAGTTCAGCACAGAACTGCTGTAGGACAAATTCTCATGAGACCATGAGTCCAGTAGCTTTCTACCTTCATGACAGCTGATCACATGACAAATCTCAACTAGATGCTGCCCACTGTGTTTCTTTCTCATTGCAATGAAGATATGTATTGGACTCTATAACGAGCCGTAGGGAACAGTGCTACAAACTAAATTTATAGGGACAAACACTCCCCCTCTCCTCCTTCTCAAGAGAGATTTGCTCATCCAGAACAAAGCTAAGAGTTGGCATTTGCCATTTGGTAATTCATGGGCTTCACAATTTAACTCAGGAAGTGAAGAACATGTTCAACTGAAACTGTAGAGGAATTTTTAAGTAGGAAGAATATAGTTACTCACGATGGACTTCAGCTAGAAGACAGGAGTTATCAGCACTTGAAAAAAGTAGTAGGTAGCTTATACTACAAGAGATACTGGATGCGACATGAAACAGAAGTCTCTTAGAGCCTTCAGTAATGACACGCCAGGAAGGAAGACAGGAATTTCAGCTTCCCATTTGCTGTTGGCTCCATCTTCCAACCATTGCTATTACTGTCTTTGTTTCTATAAAAACAGAAAAACATTAAAAATGGTGGAGCATAATCAACAAATAGTAAAAACTCTGGAGCCAAAGCAGTCTAGTTCAATTGCTCAAAAACAGAAGAGGGCTTTAGCACGTAGACCTTTCCCTGAGCGTAAAGTTATACGTGTAGGGCCCTCCTACTAGGATGGTCCCATATTCCCTTTAACAGTCTTGCAAAAAAGGTTGCAGAAGCCAAAAATGTAATTTGTTAGAAGCTAGGGTGAAAGCAACTTTGATTATAAAGGGTGAAGGGCGGGGTGGGTGTGTGGAATCGATCCTTCCATTTTTCAAGTACTGCTATTTAAAAAGTCAGTTTTACTAAACTCCAGACATTGCTCCCTTAGCAGACTGCCTGTGGAGCCATTCACTAACCAAGGGTATTTTAGAACAGNCAGGCTCATTTCTCTGGCACCAGCATTTAACAGCTCTGGTCAGCAAACAGTTATTTGGGGGTAGGTTTCACGTGGCTTTATTTTGAAATAATGAGAGAGGNAAAAAGAAAAAGAAGGAAGGCTAGCCAGTAGAGGTGGTGCCATCCATCCATTTGAGATGTAAACAGAATGCAGAGTGACTTGATCCCATACTTCACACTTTCACTCCTGCAATGGTAGAGCTAATGTGACAACCGACAGCAGTAAGGGCTGTGTTTTCTGCAATAATAAACTGCAGAGTAGCAGTTTAGTTGGACATGTCGAAAGAAACAACAGTTACGGAACAGTATTCTTGGACTACCGCACTGCCAGTAGATGTAATGCTGTTTTTTTAAAAGGCATGAGCCCAATACAGTAATTCTTCAACTGCATAAGCTACCAATTCATTACATGAATTTTATTTCCCATTTATAATTATGTGAAAGGACGAGGCAGAACACACCCTGGAGATCACAGACAGTCAACAATGGCCACGCTATTTTACATGGAACATGTTCACATTCTGCAGTGATGGGCAGCAGCATAGGCCTCTAATAACTTGATCTTTTTTAACACCTTCCAGCCGTCGTTCTTACAAAGATGTTTTTTAGAATACAGATATTCTTTCAAATACTTGTGCTTCTGGAATGCATAAGAAAAGAATAATAGTATTGTATCTTTAAACTGATAGGCCTTCACAATGGGAAGATAGATTAAAATAATGAGAAATTACTCTTCTGGAACAATCATCAACAGTAAGCAAGGGAAACCCATGAAAAAAGCACTAATGAAGAAGGGCTAGGAAACCAACAACAGGCTATATTTGAGGTGATAAATTTTTGAGAGACTTCAATTAGATTATTCCCAAAGAAAAACTGTCTGGTAAACAAAATTATTCATAATTTGATTATCTCATGATAAGTTTCTGTTGAAAGAAACCAGTTCTGTAACACAATTAGCAATGAAAAGACAAGAATGATCCTCCCACCTGTGAACTAGACGGGTTCCACTGAATTTGTCTTCCAAATAAAACACTGTTTCATTTTGGCTGTTCTGAGGGTGACACTATGTTTTCAAGCAATACAATTAATTTTTAAGTATCAATGGGATTTTGTGCCAAATAGCTTTTAGTAACTGGTGGCTTGAGCAATACAAGATGTGAAATTATGAAGCCACAATGTACTGAAGACCTAATCAGAACATTTCTCTTCATCAAATATTCAAGCGCAAAATTCTTCTTGCGGATTCAGAGATTTTTATATCATACTTTTGTTGTCCTTAACCACAGAATTTAGTAAGCAGAAATAATTCAGAAGATTTCTCATTATTCTTTGGGTATGTAAGTATAGTGTAGAGCAAATGCAATCAAAAGTTATTTGCTTTGACACTGACTGCAGTACTGTTGGCTGCTGGGAGACATAACAGGTAAGTCAAGCAGAAAGAAGACAGACAAAGGAGACAACAGTGGACAACTTTGCTAGTAATCTGAAAGCACTCAGAGACCTTCAGGCACAGAGGTCTCGGTATAAAATAACAGGGTATTGCATTCAAAGTAGAAGCTACAAAAATGTGTATATTTAAAATCCTGCTAGAATTGTTAAAAGGGTTTCCCCCTAGGGTCTTTGGCATACACACTCTGTGATACAGTCTTTTATCAAAACATAAGCCAGTTCAGATCTTGGAAGTGGAAAAACTTGCATTGTCCTGAACCACACCGGCTAATAAACTGTGTTTCTCACCACAGCTAATACACCTGGAGGAGTGCAGCCTTCTTGTGGCTATATTGCATCATGCTGTGTGGGTGCATCCTTTGCATCGGACAGGCTGAACTTACGAAAGAGAGAACAGGAGGTTTTGCACCCAGCTGACAGGACAAAGCGAAGAATGCCAGAGCTGGGACTCAGAGCTGTGTCCCAGAAGAATCTCCTGTTTCCACTGCATTGATTTCCCTCAAGCCAAACCCACATTTTGATATCGCTTTTTTAACACCAGTAGGTTGAGTAAGTGACTTTTAGAGCACATGAATGCGGTAGCTAGTTAATTAATGCAGGCTTTGGGACAGATAGCAAATTATAAGACAAGCTACTGTTCCTCTAAATACTGTGATCCAGGTAGCCAAAAATGAAGTTTCATGTGAGCAAGAAGAACGGTGAGAGGCAGACTTGGGACCAAATGCTTAACTAACCCCCCCCAGTCTAAAGTTATATAGAAAGTATATAGAAAGATTATAGTAGAAATTGCTTGAAAAAAGCACAGCAAATGTGCCAATACTCTACGAATCTTAAATCAAAATGCTGTGAAACGGCATCTCCTGTAGAAATGTCACAGCTAGATAAGACAGATACATCTTGCCTGAGGCTCTCTCTGGCTTAAGACTCTCTAGCAATCCCAGCAGTTAATGCAGTGATCCTATGAATTTCCCACAGCAGGCAGTGGGAACGACAAACATTCTTTTCAAGGCTATCCTCAGCAGTGGACCCCTCGTACAGACTGCTAAAACCAATCCCTTAATCCCCTCCACTCAGTGCTGACCTAAAGGAACAGAGGATCAAAACACAACCTCTGGAATGACCTTAGCTTGCTCTGTAACACCTCACCAAGGGTCAGAGATGTCAAACAGCTCCCTGTGGGCCTTTGCTGTTCTTTAAGGAATGTGCTCTTTATCAGGAAAACAAGAAAGCTCCTTTAGAAATATGTAACACATACATGGGGACTAGTGGTCATCTTCCTTATGAGATCTACATGCAAAGAAGGCGGCAAAAATTACATGTATACAATCAACTCACCAAGGCCACATTTTTTCAATGCTTACTGTCTAAATTTCATTCTCTAAATAATTTCTGTAATTTCTCAATTTCCCAAAATGTAGCAGAAGACACTGAAACAGTAACTGCACAAATCCAGATTTGAAAAAATAGAAAATCTCAAGTTTGAAGCAGCAGCAGGCTTCTTAAATGTACTGTTCCCCGTTTTTAAGACTTAGAGAGATGGAATAAGGCCTAGAACACAAGTGCAGAGGACTCAAGACCACAGAAAGCAATGCAGGTCTGTTCCTTCATGCACAGGGTCAAAAGAGAGGGAGAGAATTTAAGCGGNGAAGCCTCTGTTCAACTTGGTTGTCTTGAAGCTAAAGAAAGTTGATTCACTTTTAGGAAAACTACAAAGTAGCTGCTTGATTAATTATCCCATTTATTATGTCTCTCTCTAAACTCAGTGACAGAAATAGAGGCACACGAATGTGGTGGCAAAACACGCTTTACTCCCTTTGAGGTATTTAAGTTAACTTACAAACTATTCATGGCTTTGAGGATAATCACTTATCTTTTGGCATAATTTCCTGTTATGCTGTCAGGATACCCTAACTGTCCACTTTCCTCAACAAGAGATTTTTTTTGCTGAAGACATAAACTAGAAAACCTGGATCTTTTGAACTAGTTACCAAGATTTTGACCTGTTTCAGATAGTTTATAGCATACAGAGTCCGTGACAAAGCTCAGGTTAATGAGCAAACACTGCTCTAAAAAAAATCCCATACCTGCACATGGAAAAAATCCTCAGTATTCAGACTCCATTCCCAAATAGAATTTGTAGGTGGCTAGAGGGACTCAGGGATGACAGCATCAGAGAGATGGACAGAAAAGCAGAAGTTAATTCAGAAAAAAAGGAAAAGGAATGGAAATAACATCACTGCAAAAGGTCTCAGGAGCATATCACTTTTCTATTGCTTATCATGTTAGTACAGAAGCACATTTTTACACTAGTGTTTTTTAACCTATACTCCCCAGACCACTGGCAGTCTGGGGTAGACAGGAGAAGAAAGTCTGCAAAATAACTGGAAGAAAAAAAAATCACGAACCAGAACATGCATATGCACATTGCCATGTACTTACTTGAGCGAGGCATCAAACAAAATGACGAGCACTATAAATTACAAAACAACAGTTCAAATTTGGCCTCATTTATCACGCTGACAATGTGTGTGGTGTGTGAGATGTCTTTCTGTTGTTTTCCAAACAACTCGGTGGTCCTTGGACAAACAGAAAAACCTTCCCTAGAGCACTGTCACATTCTAGGATTTGCCAGCATGCTGGGCAGATCCAGCCGAGTGTACCGTGTACTCTTAGTACATAGTGTATGTGATGTCACAGCACATAGCTTGCGTTGTCAGTTCGAGGGAGCGTAGAGCCATGCTGTGACTCTGCTGCATCCCTGCAGAGGTGCCAGCTATCTACCTGCTTGATGTCAGTCTTTACTCCAGCCCTACACACAAAAGACAACTGCTGCCTGGGTCGGTCTGCTGGTTGCCAGAGGACAGACAGGCTGTGGTATTCCTTTCCGCAGCAACAGTGTCTCAGCGTGACCAAGGAGATTAAAGCAAATTCAGCATGATGCAAACTAAAGCTTTGGAGACAGAAGATCACAGAGTTGTCTTTTATATTGTTCATGGCTTACATATTCAGGAAACATGGAGACACAGTGTGGAACTCACTTCCACACAGTCTGGAGGACAAATCTTTAAGGGTTCAAAAGCAACTAGACAAACTCATAGAAAAAAAATATCCATTGTTACTGAACACAGAAGCACTGTCTTTGATTAAGGTGATCCTTGCACCACAGATTACTGGACACTGGGGAAATACCTGGGGAAGGATCTCTACAACCGAACCTTGTTCTTCCATTTTCTCCTAGGCATCCACTCCTACGGAGGGGACCTTATGCTCACGGTTGGAAGAGTGTGGCCACTCTTCCACCATTACAGCAAACTGCAATTGCTGACCGGAAAAGCATTTATAGACAAAAGGACAACCCTGCTGGAGTCTAGGGAAAGCAGAGAATGTCAGTATCTTCTGAAAGGAATTTCCTTTCCTGCTTCCACAAAGAGTAAGGATAAAGGCAAGCTGCTAGCGGATTTGCAATCCTGCTGGGACATCTTTATGCCTTTATTAGAACAAGTACAGAGCCTGTTTAAAAATGGGAGGGGGCTTTATAAGCACAATGAGCAAATTGTCATAGAACCCACCTTGGAAATGAAATATTTACATCACCTAGAAAAGATTATTTCAGATGAAATACAGAATATGAACTGGCAATAAAGAATGGAAGCCCGAAGCATCTTGGCATCTAATTGTCTGCCGCAAACCTGATATTCATGAAAGATCAAAGTGGAAAAAAATGGCATAGTTCTGAACTACAATACTAATCATCTCAAAATTTGACCTAGCAAGTCACTGTTCTATTATTTACCCCGCCTGCATCTTTGGCCACTGTTCCAATAAACTTCTGAAGAAGAGCTGTTATATTGCCTGGTACAGGTGAGTTTTGTCCTTGGCCAGCCCCTGGCCATCACTCTTATCCAGATTAGAGGAGTAACTGAACACTTGGTTTTGATGTGATGGCACTTCATACATTGCCACAAATAACCAATGATGATGTAACACAGCATGAGCATTGCTGGTTGCAAACTTCAGCATCAGATAAAGACCAAAACGCTGCAAGAGCTCTATGAACATTATCAAATATGACATTATTGCACAAAAAAAAGGATACCCCAGCCTTCCTGCTAATACTGGCAGAAAATGCTTAAGACTCCAGTTCTACCCCGTTAAGTTGTAGGAGAATAATTTTTTAACGGCCTCAGGGAATGGGATGAGGTGGACAATTCTGATTTGAGTCCACAAGGAACAATAATGTACAATGTATCGGTATGCTACAGATTGAGTGAATGAATGAATCAAAAAAACTGCAAGCTTTTCTTTCTCTCCAGCTCAGCTCACTAGCAGCTAAGCAATACACAAAATCTTCTCAGTATAAAATGTTTGGACCTCTTGATCTTTATTCAAAGGACAGGAGATTCACATATAGTAGAAAGGGCAGACAAGCTGTATTGGACACCTACAACTGTGAGGTTCACCACTGAAAGACAAACGGATCCAGGGGAAGTTTCTGCCTGTAGGATTTTACTGCTCTTCCATTGGGGTTTCTAGCAAAAGAAGCCAATCACGAAGTCCCCAGCAAAGCCTACAGCCTAGGACTTGTGCCATGCTCATACTATTCCTATCCTCTTTTCTAGAATAAAACTAGTGGAGATGAACTACATAAAACCAAGGGTAGCATGAGGTTTGTGTCACTGCTCTGGCACATTCTGCTCTCTTCCAAGGATGGATACATTTGCAGTGACCCAAGAACCAGAAGCCAAGGAATGCTAACCCAGACCCTGGAAAACTTTCAAGGTTTCCAGAGCAATTCCCTTTTCTATCAGAGTTTGGTGTCAGGAGGAATTTGAAGACAGATCGCCATGTCCACTGGACTTAGGGTTTCCACTGGCAGAGTAGCAAATAGCATAGTCTACCTCCAAAAATCAGCTTCTGGATCAGCTGACAGAACCCCAAAGGGAGCTGCTGCTTTAGACACTGTTGCTTCTGCAGATGCTTCAAGGTTCTGCAGACAGGCCGGGCCTGCATACCTGAAATGTTTGATAAGATCAAAGTCCAGAAGAGTAAGGCAAAGAAAGTTCCAAGTGTAATATCAACAAATCACAAAACTCAGCAACCTGAGATGAATTCTGGCTGCTGATCATAAGCCGCTAGAATAAAGATTCCTATGTTGCTCTTTCCTACCTGTTTATATGCCAGTCTGAATTTACTGGAAGTCATAATTTAAGACCATATTTGCATAACAGCATTGATCTCGTCAGGTTACTTGTTTCCTAAAGAGGCAGTTGCCACTAGACTCAACAGATGCTACTTTCTGCCCTTAGTCATCCTGACTCACAACAACCAGAAGAAATCAAAATCTACGTCTTCCTCAGAGGCTCCCACATGCCAGACCTTTCTGATGTCCATCTAAGTCCAAAACCAGGTGGCTTCTTCACTCACTGGCTGTGTTTTAAAGTGCTGAAGGGACTCAGAAATTATCAGGCTGTTTCTTGGAGCGCCTTGTTCGATGCAAGGACACTGAAAGGACACTGCCTCTCTGGCAGGAAGGAAGCCTCTGGGCTACGCTGCCATCATTCCTATGGCATCAGTTCCCACAAACACATCTGAGGTAGCTTGGTAGCGCTGTTGCCATGGCGGTACAAAGCTAGCTCAAGACCACAGCTTACGTATTTCACCAGCCTCTTAAATGGATTTTACAGCCTGTTTTGCCTTAGCTGTACTACTCCCAGTGGTGAAATAGCCTGTTTCAGGACAGAGGAATTAAACCTTCAGTCAGTGCCTTCCATTCTAATTATATTTTCTGCTCTAGTCTAGTCTCCGGAAGAATGTCTCCAAGCAAAGCCATTTTCTAGGCATTTTCTTTTTAAAATATAAAAAGCAGAGATGGAGAAGCAGAATCACGCTTAAAGCAACTTAGAAGGAAATGCTGGGATCCCCAGAGGGGCCGGGAAACATGTGGGTTTGGGATGAAAAGAACCAAGCCAAGAGCTAGCTGGCTACTTCCAGCTTTCACACCATAAATCATTACATTCCTTAATGGCCAGCCAGCTTTCACATGTAGAAAGAAACTGAAAGAAACTGAATACGGTAGGATGTAGCAGACAAGATACAGCTTAGTCAAGGGCATGCTGTGTCGGGGATCCTTTCATACTTTAGTAGCAGCACAAAGTAAAAACTGGCACAAGGCCCAGCATCTCTGTAAATCAATACAGCTGTTTATTTAAACCAAATGGCTGGCAATGGTATCAAGCTTTGATTGTTGTAGCCATTTCCAAAAGGAAATTAGTAACATTTCAGGAGATGACAGCAAACCCATGTAAGAACAAAAGAATTCTTTCCAACTAAGTTTTTATTCATTATAGGGCATGCTTTCAGTTCACTGCTTGAAGCCCAGTAATAGACAGTACCCATTATTAGCAGAATTGATTATCATAAAACCCAACAGACAACCAGACAGATATTCCCCCCGAAGTGTTCGTGACAGCAGAAAGCTCCTAAATATATTTGTAGTCATGAACGGCATGGGTTTAAGCTTCTCGGTAATGTGTGGGAATCAAATCCCTAGATTTAACTGCTGAGTGTGTTAAAGACTGGCATGGACACATGCTGCTGCAGCGATACATAATCCATTGGGTGAGAAGCCAGACTTGGCATGACTGTGGCCCAAGGTCCTGTCGGTAACTGCAGCAGGAACACTAATTTTCTGCAATGTGGTATCTTGCTCTAATCCATTTTTTCCCTTTGCGGTCATAGCAGCAGATACATAAATCTCTCTGTCACAAAGAAGTAGGAAAAACTGAGAGAGGAGGAGAATTTGTATCTTTAACTTCCCCTCCCACCCTATCCCAGATCACACAAATGTTGGTGGTACTTTTTTTTAAAAAGAGATTGCTTTTCATCGTACCGGTGCTCCCTTTCTATTTTCAGGGTTGCTATTAATTTTGTTTAATTACCTCCTAAGAGATGGAAACAGATACTCTTAAAAAAAGCTACGGCCTTTGACATTTTTAAGCTATGTTGCCACACTTCATTGGAAAGAATTTAAGATGACAGGGCAGGATGAATTTGACAACTTCAAGTGACCACCAGGAACATGAGACGAAAGTCTCTTCTTTTTACACTAACAAAATTCCTTGACTGGGGGTCAGACTCACAGTTGGTGCAAGAGGATAACACAGACATCACTTTGGCCCACTGTCAGTAAGATAACATGAACCTCTCCTTGAGCATTCATAATTAGGTGTTAGGGGATTTCTGGTTTGAGCGGCACCAAAAGATCAAGAGTGAGAAAGCAGGCCTGCATTTTGCCACTGCTGTTGCAGAAGTCACAGATTCCAATACATTCATATGTTTTAAAAAAAAATCTGTAAATCCTGACACACAGGAAGCTTTGCCTATGAATAAGGTAGCAGAACTGAGGTATTTTCACAGGAGGCCTCCTGAGCAGGCAACATTAGGAAGTTAAGAACAATTAGTATAATTGCAAGGGCTAATAATCTGCTCTATAGAGACAGAATTCCGTTCATGCAGTGCTAGCCCACTTGATTAAGAACCATGAGGACCATCTTGCTATTTTTAAGTCTGGTTTTGCAAAGAAATAAAACCTGTGCGGCTGAGGATCGCAGCCTGTTAAAAAATGGCAGAAGAAAAGCTCTTTGTCACCATGTCATGGAGATTTGTAGGGCGTAACAGCCAAGAGGCAGCATTAGGAAGTTAAGCGTCTGGTAGTTCTGTCATTCCCTCCTGCACTTTCACATACTGCTGAAGTCTCTTGGGCACAGTGATGATCCTAAAATTGGTCCTTCAGTTCTCACTAGAAGATACCTACGCCTTAGATACAACTCAGGAGATTCATGGTGAAAGGTGCCAGAGAAGCAGTATTTTATTCTGCAATTTTTCTGTTACTGTAATGTTATTGGTAGAAATTTTGGACCATCAGTATAAACATTTTTCTTTGGCGTTTTAAGCCTGATTATAGCCATGGTAATCTATGAGAGAAGCAGCACTGAAGACTTTTCCATAGGTAAGGGTGCCCCACCTGGCAGCCTGCAGGACTCTCTCTAACCTGTCCCTTTCTCTTGCAGGAGCTCCTACATCCATGCTGACAGGCAGATGCCCTATTGCACCTGTGCACAGCTAAGAACCTTGAACCATCAACCACTGACTCACAGAAGCTGTAATTGAGGTCTGAATTCCATCATTAAATGATTGCTCTGCCCTACATAACACATAGTCGGCAAACATATGCGCTCCGTACCACAAACAATCTTATGTTACCTCTTGCCTTCTCCTCTAACTAATGCTTCAGTCATGGATTAATCTTTGTCTGTTTCAAGAAAAGAAGATGGAAAAGGAAATAAGGCCTATATTGCTTCAGGCACTACCTGAGCTTGGACTCAGAATCGCAGTGCTTAAGTAAAGCCAAAGCTGTATCGATAAAAAAAAAGAGATTAGAACATTAAGCGATTAAGAACAGAGATCCAGAATCTGATTTCAGATACGACAGCATCAATGTGGAAGCGAGCGAGATTACTCTCTCACTTGTCTCAAAAGAATAGTAATGCTAGTCAACATAAACCTTGTCAAGCTTCATGGTAGAGGATGTAATACCTTCCCGGCCCAATACAGTAATGCATAATTAGCGTACAATAATGCATAATTATGTCTTGTATTAGAGACAGGAAAGCAGTCTATACCTCTTCTGGGGTAGAAGTTATATCCTGAAGAATCTGACTGCTGCTTTCAGAAGTCTACTCCCTCAGGAAAAATGTGCTTGTTCTGGTCTTTGGTGGGGCTGTTGAAATATTCTGAACCTTGTAATCAACGATGAAGTACGGATGTAACCTTACTGCTGGTCTGAAGATATGGACTTCATGATACTGTACATATGATCAAGCACATGCAAAAATCTGCTTCTCAATATCCTGAGAAGTACTTATGATCAAGAAGAACAGAAATTATTTATATGGTGTCAGGAATACGGAGTGATCTTGGCCAGGAAAACACTGAGTAGGTCCTCACATTTAACTTTTTCTACTCCTTTCCCGACACTGATTTTCAGAACACACATCACACCTACCATGGAAGGGTACTTCCATTACGTCTAGTGACAGGGGCACTGTACAACTTAGGGGAAGATCACATCACTCTAACCACTTCAGTCTCTCAAGTCCAAATCTCAGGATCTGACTAGTGTGGTCAAAACCATACTGTCACTACAAATCAATAGCATAAGGGTAATTCATAGATGAAGGACATTCATATTTCAGCCTTTAGACAGCGCAGTGGGACACATGGCAGGAAATGTGTTACCCACTCAACTTCGCATTGAAGCAAGCACGTTGCTTCCATTCAAACAACCAGGAGAGAAAAAGAAGAGGCCTGGAACGCTTTAATATACACATTCTTTAATGAAGGGACCGTAGGAAATTTTAGCCTGACTCTTCAGAAATCCAGTTCTAAAAGTAGCATGAGTATATCCATCTTGCTTTACACGTGTGTCTTACACTCTAATTTCTCTTGATGTTTATGCTGACTGAGGATATGCTATGATTCCTGCAAGACGTCTTGTAAGGATTGTTACAAAAATAAGAGCAGAGAAGACTCTCAGTTCAATTCAAACATGTTTTCAACGGAAACAAGCTCATTCTTACGCCCACTGGGCAGTGGAAGTTAAGTACCGTAGCCAAGAGCAAAAGGACTCTATTGGCTTTTTAACTGTACAAAATGCTGCAGGGTCTGGCAAGCTCTCTGCTCCCATTTCTATCACACCTCTGTATGCTTTCTGAGTCTTTCGTCACTTCAAAGCTGAATGCCAACAGTTACAATGTGAAACTCAGAAGAAGTCAACAAACATGGGAATTCAGATGCACGGGCCGTGCACACTATGCAAATTGCTATTTTCATAAGAAACATCAAGTAGGGGCCCTGCCTCCTTTCCCAGGCAAAACAAGACAGCATTTTCAAAGGCAACAGGTGGAAATTTGATTTTTGACAGCACAACTTTTTCATGTTCTATGGAACATGTGGAAGACTTGTAATGGGATATAACATTGCTCTGCCTTCAGGAAATTCCACCACTGCTGAATGGCACACTGCTTTGAGGAGGGGGAGGGAGGAAAAAGGAGAAAAAAAAAAAGAACAGAAGCTGGCTTAGCAAAATATCATTTCTGGATTCTACACTAATAGATGCATTAGAACCACACAACTGGCAGAGCAGAAGTACTGCAGACGTGCACATCCATATACTCCCTAGCTTGAGAGACAATGTATGGGAACTGTACAGAAATGGTAAAGATTGATTTTGAAAAAATGGAAAACCAGCTCATGTCATATTTACATAGCATAAAAAATAACAGCATCTGATATTACCATTTATATAGAAGGTTGTTTAGATTTCCTAAACCTTAGCAACAAAGAGTTAGGTGGAACAATTGATTGTAACTATGAAAAACACATTTCCTTGCTTATGAAACTAGTATTTCTCAACAGGAAGATTTTCAAATCTGGAGTTAGTTCTTGCACTGGCAACTGTACTTTCTTTTTATATTTCCTGTAGCTGAAAAAAGAAAGCAGACTTCTCTAGCCCAGGGCACTTCTATCTCAATAGCCATGCAGTAGTGTGTTAGGGCAATGTTTCTTGCGAAATAATTGATTTTTTTTTTTTAAATTAAACATTTTCTTTGTGCTTTTTAAAAAAACCTGCTGATCTAAAAAAACCCAAAACAAAACACCACTGTTTATAATCCACTGTCCTATATCTCCTACCCAACCCCTTTTACACAGGGCTACTTCCTAAGCCATTTACTTGTAGTTCTTCATAAACCCAGGAAAGAGAAAGAATCATGTTGAACTAATGATCAACTAATGATACTTATCCCCCAAACTCTCTAACAGTTGATCAATGATCAATACAAATGGTTGCATGGTTGCCCAGTTAGTAATAAAACCCCACACGGCTGAAGATTCTGTCGGATCCAGCCCATTCTGGAATCTGTTCTGCACGAAAGAAGCAGTTTCTCTGGTCTCCAGTGCAACATAGCTCAGAAGATATTTTGGATCTGAAAGAAACAACTATGGAAATACATTGTGACTTCTACTATCCTTTGACAGGTGTCGTATCAAGCTCTCTAAGGTTACCTTGGTGCTTTGGGATCTGGGCCATAGTATTTGGTGGCAGTTCTTCTTAACTTCTTCCAACATTATCACCTTTATCTTTCTAGGTGAAATCTGGTGCTTTTCCACCAATGTATCTAACTCAGCCTTCACACAAAGACACTATGAACATGGCACTTGGAGGTGTCAAAGTCAAAGAGAGAAAACAGAACTGTTTATATTTGTTGGCAGCATCTATGTTCACGCTGCTTTAGGCTAATACAGGCAGGCACAAGGATAAAAGCTAACTGCCTGGAAATGGAGCTGTAAATTCCACACTAACCGGTTTGAAAGGAAAGGACACAGGCATCTTAGTCACATGTGTATAGTTATCTTCTTACTCACAGGTGAAATAAGTGGATAGTTTTTTGGCTGAACATCCATCTGGTCACTGTTAGAGAGCAGTAAGACACAGATAACAGCAAATGGCAAGGGGGATTACAGGATTCGGTAGCATGCATCAATAAATTTTAGAATTTGCGGACACAGCAGCGATTTAGGTGATGCTGATGAAAGCTTTTTCCTACCACTTCATAATCATTCCAAGCACTTCTGGTTATTACAGCTCTAAACTACAATGGCTGCATAGAGAAAAGATCCCTTACATGTAATGATACTCTGCCCCTTCCGCTGCTCTGGCTGGATATACCACTATCATCTTTCCAGTCTTTGCAAAATTTAATGGATTCTCCATTTGCTAACCTGAAGGGTGGAGAGCCTACGCAACCTCAATTTATATTGCACATATACACATCACAGACTCCACCCGGAGTGTGAAATAACTTCTGCAAGCAGCACTGAGAAAAGTCACTAACACACAGACATAGTCTAGGTTTTACAAAACACTGTTTGGTGTTAAAAGCATTTCCTTTTGTCCACAGTGAGCAACAATCTTCAAGTTTATCACCTCTGGATATGAAATGCAGGGAGACTTTTAGCCCTGGAGACCAAAACCCCTACGACAGTGTAACCACCCATCTACCCACAAAGGAGGCCATTAGAACTGCGTGTGCCTTTTTCCATCAAACTGTCCAGCAAGAACTTAAAAGTTTTAATCCCTGCTGTGGACACCATGTATGTGGCAAGGAACCAAATACTCCTTAGGTGACCAAAACACTGCCAAAGAGTGACAAAGTAGGAAGAAAAAAAGAGAAAAACTGTCCTAGGGGACAAAACAGAGAAAGACAGTATCAGCCAACAGAAATCTGCTGAGTTGCAGCCAAAGTGGCTTTCAATTACAGCAAAGCAGGGCTTTTTAAGAACTCAGGCCTCAAGTTCCTTTCTTTCAAGAACATTTTGGTGTTTGTAAAAATATTATGCATGTCGTATCTGAAACAGTTGAGAGGATTGATTTTTCACTCAAAAATTTCACGTATGGACAGTTGCACAAAAGGCTTTTTATTTCAGAGCTATTAAAAAACTAAACTTCTGATTATGCTACCTCTAATCAACAGCCAGTCCCTACTGTAAGCAAATACCTATAAAGAAGTCTTTTGTCTAATACAACCTGCTAAATTTACCAACTACTTTTGTTCTAGTAATATTGATGATTCCAGAAAGTGGACTTAATTTCTTAGGGACATGCTAGCCGTCCAGAGGGACCTGGACAAGCTCAAGAAGTGGGTCCATGTGAACCTCATGAGGTTCGACAAGGTCAAGTGCAAGGTCCTGCACATGGGTCGGGGTAACCCCTGGTATCAGTATAGGCTGGGGGATGAACGGATTGAGAGCAGCCCTGCGGAGAAGGACTTGGAGGTACTGGTGAATGAAAAGCTGGACATGAGCTGACAGTGTGTGCTCACAGCCCAGAAAGCCAACCGTATCCTGGGCTGCATCCAAAGCTGTGAGGCCAGCAGGTCAAGGGAGGTGATTCTCTCCCTCTACTCTGCTCTACTCAGACCCCACCTGGAGTACTGCCTCCAGCTCTGGGGTCCTTAACACAGGAAAGACATAGACCTGTTGGAGCAGGTCCAGAGGAGGGCCACAAAAATGATCAGAGGCATGGAACACCTCTCCTATGAGGAAAGGCTGAGACAGCTGGGGTTGTTCAGCCTGGAGAAGAGAAGGCTCTGGGGAGGTCTTATTGCAGCCTTTCAGTACTTCAAGGGGTCTTATAAGAAAGAAGGGGACAAACTTTTTGTTAGGGCCTTTTGTGATAGGACAAGGGGTAATGGTTTCAAACTCAAAGAAGGCAGATTTAGACTAGACATAAGGAAGACATTTTTTACAATGAGGGTGGTGAAACACAGGAGCAGGTTGCTCAGAGAGGTGGTATATGCCCCATCCCTGGAAACATTCAAGGTCAGGTTGGATGGGGCTCTGAGCAACCTAATCTAGTTGAAGATGTCCCTGCTCACTGCAGCGGGGGTTGGACTGGATGACCTTTAAAGGTCCTTTCCAACCCAAACTAAAGGAAGCACCTGACAGGTTCTCCACTGAGGTGGTATCCAAGTTATCTTGATAAAAGCTGGAGGGAAGACATGATGGGAAAAAGACGGGTATAAGAGTATTGTGTCCTTCTTTCCCTGGACACATCTACCTTTTCTTCAGAGGTAGGAGGCCAGTCTGTTTGATAGGCCTTTTGTTTCTGACAGAGTAGTCATGTTGGCTGGCACTCTGTGTATTGAACATGGAGTCCCCCAAGTCTAACACGTGAGCTACCACAACCTGAACTAAGGAGCTAACACTTTCTGGCAGGGGCAACAGCTGACTAATAACCTTTTGTGGGTTGGGCACAGAGGCAGACTTACACCACAGGCTCACTGACAAGTTTAATGTGTCCAATTTTTGAGTTTACTACTGGTAGATATACACAAAAAGAATGTGCTGAGAAAAATTTCTGCCAAGTTGCTGTCAATTTGGGTAAAACCAGAGCCCTTGCAATAAAACCTGAAGTTGGAGCAGGCAATGTACGTTCCAGTCTGAAAGCCCAGTGAATTTTCTCTTTCATCCTTCCAGCCCAGTCATACCACAGGCATTTATTTTAACAAGCAGCTTGAGATACACATTTAAAACACTTATTTGCCTCAATCAAAAATTTGGGGATCAAGGCTTCTCATTTAATGCTGGAGAATGACTCATTATGCCTTAAATGTTTGACCTGTCGAGGCATTATTTATGAAAGATTTGTAACTAGCAACACTAAATAAATACACATATCAATTATAAGAGATGTTTGCTCTGCAAATGCAGGGAGAGGTCTCAGATTTCCAGTAAATCCCCTTCACCCAGTTCTACATGCTCACCAGGTCTTCATTATTACAGCTCCAGGGATTCCACACATCCAGACCCTGATAACAAGAGGATGGGTTAGTGATGAGACCAAAGAGAAGTGGAAGCCAGCATTCCAACACGCTTCTCTGCTTGGGGCTGACATTAACCCTGAAGACTCGATATCAATTCAATCATGTTTTTAAACAGTACGGCTTTCAGCTAACACATAGGTACCAGCATGGTAGTGATTCCCCTCCAGAAAGCTCTTCTACAGCCTGCCTGCTGGTCACAAACGCATTAATTGACAGGCAGTGTTTTGATCTCCTGATGCTTTTTCCATACTACTGAAGAACGCTAGGTCTAGGAAGGGGATGCTGTATGTGCACCATTTGGAAGTTGCTCTCCTGTAATGGTTTGCTAGATCTTCAGTCTGATAAGCTTAGTCCTAAACACAATTGTTTTCAAGGGTTTAATCAATTGATTAGTATTTGCCATAGGCTCTGTCAAAGCAGTATGGCAGGGATCCTGCGCTGGAAGCAGTCATGTGTTTTGCTCTCTGGGAAGATGTCCAGGGCTATAGATAACAGTACTAAGTTTTTAGACAAGGATCTTCCCCTGGGTTATCAATCTGTGCTTATAGAAGGCCAGGATCAACCTGAAATAATTTGCTTTGGTAGGCTGAGTATGTTTGCACAACACCTGTTTACATTACACCTGGCTCATACCAACACAATGAGCTACTTACTTTCATTATCACTAAATACATTACCAAGCTTGAAAGAATGTAGCTGTTAGAAATGAAGGAGGATCCCATAGCACTCCTCTGTTGAGAGCAGTAAATTTTCCTCTGCAAAGCACCTGTACTTTTTTAAACCTGAAAACCCAGAGCCAGCCTGAACTGAGATAGGAAAAAGGGGATGTGCAACATGAAACCACTACAATTAGGCATTAGCAAACACCATTCACACAGGCCTGTGAACTGGCAGGCTGACATTCATTTTACTTGCTGACTCAGCTTCTTAGCTTGCTTCCACACAACCTAAAACTCATCTGCCAAAACCTTCTGTAAGGGTTATGGCATCTCCATCCAAACATCATCTATTTCCCATAATGAGCTTACAAAATACCAAGAATACCTGAGTATTTCAAAGGAAAGTACTTATTTCAATGCAAGTAATTAATGAAAATACATGTTCTAGACAAATAATTTGTGAGTTATGAATGCAATCTGTTTTGTAATTAGTGTCTCCCCATTAACAAGTGGCCTATGGTTTACAAGTGGCTCAATGTATTTAAAAGGTTTGTCACCCAAAAATCTTAAGTGAAGGTTAACATAACTGTGACATGTTTTTAACAAATAGTTATTTGTGATGAAGTCAGAAAGCATACTTAATTCCTGAGTCTTTCTGTACATGGAGAATGACACTATATGATAGGGGATCTATTGTATCTGGCACTGAACCGGGCTGCTGAAGATCTGGTCTCCCTTCCTTACTTGACTGCATGCTTACGGACTGCATGATATCAGTTCTTTTGACTATTCAGTAAGTTATGTTTACTGGTGTTTGCATAAGCTCCTTGAGGCAGACCCTCTCTACTCACTGAAAGAGCTTTAAACTAGATTTGAAAAGGGAAAGGGATAAAACCAGGCTCCCTAGAGCTAAGCCTGGGGGCTGAACACCAATGTTTGAGGGACAGTGTGCTAACGAGGCCCTTAGGTCTGCCATCTCAGTGGAGGTAGGGGACAGAGATCCATGCAGCAGCAAAGATGCAAGGTTTATTGATGTGTTAGAAACCACGGAAGTGTCTGAGAACGGTCACGTAGGAATTAGTGCTTCTCCCCCCCAAAAAGGTGGCGGGATCAATAGGACAACTGAAGTGCATCTACACCAATACACGCAGCATGGGCAACAAAGAGAAGGAGCTGGAAGCCATTGCGCAGCAGGAAAACTATGATATAGTTGCCATCACGGAAACATGTTTGGATGACTTGCACAACTGGAGTGCTGCAATGGATGGCTATAAACTCTTCAGAAGGGACAAGCAAGGAAGGAGAGGCAGTGGAGTAGCCCTGTATTTTAGGGAGTGTTTTGATAGTCTGGAGCTTAATGATAGTGACGATAGGGCTGAATGTTTACGGGCAAGAATCAGGGGGAGGGCCAATAAGGCAGATACCATGGTGGGAGTCTGTTATAGACCATCTAACCAGGATGAAAAAGCAGACGAAATATTCTACAAGCAGCTGGGAGAAGTCTCACAATCGCCAGCCCTTGTTCTTGTGGGGGACTTCAACTTTCCAGATGCCTGCTGGAAACACAATACAGCAAAGGGGAAACAGTGTGTGGAAGATAACTTCCTGACACAGTTGGTAGAGAGCCAACTAGGGAAGGGGCCCCACTGGACCTGTTGTTTGTGAACAGAGAAGTACTTGTGGGTGATGTGATGGCTAGAGGCCATCTTGGGCACAGCGATCATGAAACGATAGAGTTTTTGATTTGGACAAGTAAAGAGGGGGGGTCAGCAGAACTGCTACCTTGGACTTCCAGAGGGCAGACTTTGGCCTGTTTAGGAGACTGGTTGACAGAATCCCCTGGGAGGCAGTCCTGAAGAGCAAAGGAGTCCAGGAAGGCTGGGCATTCTTCAGGAAGGAAATCTTAAAGGCACAGGAGCAGGCCATCCCCACGTGCCAAAAGACGAGCCGTCGGGGAAGAAGACGAGCCTAGCTGAACACCAAGCCACTTTCCATCATTTATCAGCAATTCTGGCTAACCGGGGAGGTCCCAGTTGACTGTAAGTTAGCAAATGTGACACCCGTCTACAAGAAGGGATGGAAGGAGGATCCGGGGAACTACAGGCCTGTCAGCCTGACCTCAGTGCCAAGGAAGGTTATAGAGCAGATCATCTTGAGTGCCATCACATGGCATGTACAGGATAACCAGGTGATCAGGCCCAGTCAGCATGAGTTTATGAAAGGCAGGTCCTGCTTGACTAACCTGATCTCCTTCTATGACAAGGTGACCCGCTTAGTGGATGAGGGAAAGGCTGTGGATGTTGCTTATGTGGACTTCAGTAAAGCTTTTGACACTGTTTCCCACAGCATTCTCTTGGAGAAACTGGCTGCTCATGGCTTGGACTGGCATACTCTTCGCTCGGTAAAAAACTGGCTGGATGGCTGGGCCCAAAGAGTGGTGGTGAGGGCTCAGTACTGGGGCCAGTTCTGTTTAATAACTTTATCAGTGATCTGGACGAGGGGATCGAGTGCACCCTCAGTAGGTTTGCAGATGACATCAGGTTGGGCTTGAGTGTTGATCTGCTTGAGGGTAGGAAGGCTCTACAGAGGGATCTGGACAGGCTGTATCAACGGGCTGAGGCCAACTGTACAAGGTTCAATAACGGTAAGTGCCAGGTCCTACACCTGGATCACAACAACCCCATGCAATGCTACAGGCTTGGGGAAGAGTGCCTGGAAAGCTGCCCAGCAGAAAAGGACCTGGGGTGTTGGTCGACAGCCAGCTGAATATGTAGCTGGCAGTGTGCCCAGATGGCCAGGAAGACCAACAGCATCCTGGCTTGTATCAGAAATAGTGTGGCCAGCAGGACTAGGGAAGTGATTGTCCCCCCTCCACTCAGCACTGGTGAGGCCGCACCTCGAATAGTGTGTTCAGTTTTGGGCCCCTCACCACAAGAAAGACATTGAGGCACTGGAGCGTGTCCAGAGAAGGGCAACGAAGCTGGTGAGGGGCCTGGAGCACAAGCCTGGTGAAGAGCAGCTGAGGGAACTGCGGTTATTTAGCCCAGCAAAAAGGGGGCTCAGGGGAGACCGTATCGCTCTACAACTACCTGAAAGGAGGTTGTAGCAAGGTAGGTGTTGGTCTCTTCTCCTAAGTAACAAGTAATAGGACAAGAGGAAACGGCCTCAAGTTGCACCAGGGGAGGTTTAGATTGGGTATTAGGAAAAATTTCTTCACTGAAAAGGTTATCAAGCATTGGAACAGGCTGCCCAGGGAAGTGGTTGAGTCACCGTCCCTGGAGGTATTTAAAAGATGTGTAGATGTGGTTCTTAGGGACACGGTTTAGTGGTGGACTTGGCAGTGCTAGGTTAACGGTCGGACTTGAGGATCCTAAAGGTCTTTTCCAACCCAAACGATTCTATGATTCAGTGCTGCTACAGCCCTGAAGTAAAGGGTTCTCTCCTTTGTAATTGATTCCTCTGCAGATAACTGTAAAGAAAGTAACGTATGACTGCTGACCTTGCAAAAACAAATAAAGGCAAGACTTGTAGAGTGTGTTTCTTCCCCTCATCTGTTTTTGAATGACCTCACATACCTGAAGGACAGATTCAGTGATGGACATACATTCTAAGGCTTTCCAAGGAACTGGAAAATAGTGAACTCAGTTCTGATTTCCTAGGTTAGGGACTAGCTATGCACATGTACCCCTCCGTTCGAAAAGAATTAACTGTATGAGGTTATGGGGATATTGCTGATCCTTCTAAATCATGAGTCAAACTCTCCCAAAGAGATGAATATTCTAATTTCTACAACTTCATAGAAATAATAAATTGATGTTGGGTTTCTCTCCAGATTTTGAATTTACATGACACTTCCAAGGTTTTCACCATACACAGTAAATTAAACAAACAACCTTACCCCACCCCTGCCAAATCTGAGATTCTCAGACACTCACATTAACTCTAGGAGCCGGGTCGTACATTACTCTAGCGGTTCGGTCTCACTGGAAATCATCCTGTAATGCATGATCCATGCTCAAACCAAGCAAGCTGGCAGACCTGGTACAATAGGGGGAAACAGTCTATGTTTCAACTGTGCTCTTTATTGCTTACCAGTCAGAACAGACTATGAATCTCTCAATACCGGTTTATTACATACTGAAGAAATAAGCAAGTTGCCCTGATTGCGAATGGAACCTAGACACAAAACTGGCACCCCAGAAACAAGCAGATTGTAAACATTTCCATATCAGAGAGGGGACCTTTGACATATTCAGAGCACGCAAGTGCATTATCCAACATCTCAATTTATTTCCTGCACTGTAATTGTTTCAGAGTTTTTGGTCACGGGAATTCTGCTGTTTGTCATCCCAGGCATGAAGGATATTGAACAAAGTAATCAACTGAATGAGCTCAGAAATGCAGGATGCTTTATCACATCAGAACTACATATTGCTGTTCTTATCTCTCTTGGAAACAACAGAAGTTTGTCTGTGAGCATTGCGGGCGAAACACCAGTGGAGATTACCTTTTAAAAATCTTGGACAGAGATCTGACAGGAACGTTTCAGTTTGTTATGTTCACTGTTTTCATTTGTTCTTCAATGATTTTTGGTTTTTTTTAATAGAAGATGCTACAAGGTTTCACCTGTTTGCTCACTCTTCACCAAGGTCAGACACACACACTGTGGTTAGACTTCAAAAGCAATAAAGCAGCATTGACTTTATTTCCTTTGAACGTGCCTGGAAATATATGGGGCAATTTCAACTTCCTGCAAGTGTGATTTCTTGCCATTTTGCTACTCTGAACAAAACAGTTTGCCTCGTCACCACCCAACACACACAAGAAATCAAGTAGTGTAGAGATAATGTGCCAGAAGGACAAGAAGCAACATACTTAAATATCTTATCCACTAAAGTCACAGCAGTGAGTCACAGCAATGAGTACCATGATCACTAGCTAGCTCAACTTTACAACTGCCTGGTTTGCTATTGAATTAGCTGTTCCTGTACCAACAGGAACTGGTGTGGATGGTGTGGAATAGCAGAAGCCTACTCACTAAAAGAAAATGGAAAAAGAAAGGTTACTTTCAAAGGTGTGAAAGGGAAGCTTAAAGCCCCTTATCCATATTTACTCTTACCTCTGAGCACTGTTACTAGTTCATTCTACTAAGCAGTAGCCTTGCTTGAAGTAGTGTAAATAAACAAGACCCTCAAACTCCACGAAGGCCAAATTTTCATCAAATGATCTTAAGGATCCTTATTTAATATCCTGTTCTGCAGGGTGCAGGTGTAGCTGCCTTTCCTCACAAAAACTTACTGTCACCACATTCATAGTTTTCTGTAGTCCTTGCACCATTACTCTGGAGTCTGCTAGTATTAACTAATTATGAGTGTTACTGACTGTGATTTTTGTAATTACAGCCTTCAGTGTTTAAATTTTTAACCTGAACTGCAGTGTCTGAATCACTCTTAATTTCTACCGTATGAAACAATTGTGGCTTTGTAGCACGCTGCAGGACACAGTGCCCCATTTGGTTGAGATTAATAAAACAGGTATGCTTCCTGGTTATATTCATTCACCTGCAGGAATTACAACTTTTTTCCACAATTCTTACAGTCTTCCTTCCTGACTGCAGTGACTAGCACTACTCAGCATTTAAAGAGCACCATGGATGTCATTCCACAAAATAAATACATTCCAAATCCCTACGGAAGCGGTCTCTGAAGGGTAGAGACGCACTCCTCTCTCCACAGGCTGTCACGATGGAGATTTCAGATTATTTAAATTCAGAATTTGTAATTAAAATATCACAAGAACAGTTAAAGCTACTGGTTTACTGGTGTTCCGTTATTTCCAGCAGAGTTCCTCTACTGCACAGCGTGAGCTGAAAGCTTCCATAAATTACCCAAAAAGTGAGAGCGAGCAGATTTTTCACCTCATACATATTGTACAGAGAGGTATACTTAGCTAAATCCATACCTAAACACCATCATTTTCTTGTGTGTAACCGATGATTCTGTGAGATTTCGATTTGTTTTTTGAAGAGCAGAAGAAAGAAATACTAAACATACTACAAGGTCAGATACTACTTCCTGTCATACAGAATAAGGATCCCAACCCCTTCCGCATTTTTTTGAAGGGTGACAACAAGGAAACTCACATACAGCTCCTTAAATTCTTCCTGGATCTGGTTTCCAGCCTGAAAAGACCATTTTATATAGCTTCATTTTGTCTGCCTCTGAAGACCTTTAAGGACTGTTTTTACCACAATAGAACCAGTGTGACAGAAATTTCACAACCCCAGCTCATCTTCTGTTTGGGAAGGGAGTGTCAAGACTATCTCTGATATTGTAGGATTATCAAATCTACTGTAACTGCCTCCCACCTTTGACCTCATCAGCTACTCAGAAATTCCTGTCTGAACACTTTCCGGCTGGTTTTCATGCATGCGTACAACTTTGTTTCCTGTTAAGTACAACACAGAATGCAAATCCCTCTTATCTTTGATTAGTCAGAGAGCTGCACCCGTGATCACAAAACAAAACAAAATAAAACAAACCACAAGTACAAGTGATGCTATAGCTCTTTAGTCTTTCACACTGTCCTGTTAAACCTAACGGGGTTTAGTTCCCCACACTGTGAGATTCAGAGATACTTCCTTTGTCAGTGCTTGTTTAAGGATTGTTGCTGTCTGCAATTCATAAATGCCAAAAGCCCCGTGTCAAGTTTCTCTTGCTTCTAACTTGCCCCTAGGTGCTAAAATTTGCCCCTGAAACTTTTGAAGAGAGGGAAGCTCCCCAAAAGTCACTTAAGCCCAGGAACATGAGAGACTCATTGATCCCTTCTCCTGTTCCCCACCTCAGAGAGGTTGTTCATATGGCACTGCTCTGAAAGACAAAAAGCACCTACTCCACACAGTCTCTTGCATTTGGCTAAGGCTGCTAGGACCCTGCAGAGGCTTCTGCTCCCACTGACTTTCCTGCTTTTCTGGAGGAGGCAGTTAGAAGAATTGATTCCCCCACTCTCTCCCTTGTTCCATCAGCCCTGGAACTGACTCTTGCAGATACTTAAAAAACTGATATGTTGCTTTTGCTTGACACTCCGATGCAGAGTCACTGTGAGTCACATTTCATCAGAGTAAAAAATTCTGTCAAAATTCAATGCACACAGCAAAATAAAGAGCATTGCACTGAGTTCTTGTGGATGAAATGTTAATAATATTGAACTATTGAAATGAAATGCTTTGATACTTCTTGTTCAAAATCAGCATTCTGCACTAGAGGTTAACGGAACACACAATCTAAAAAAATTGAGATTGAACAAAGTGTTTCAGTATATTCATAAGTATCCTTCATCCTCTTCTCTCTCCAGCTTCTCAACAAAGCATTGTGGGGACAACACTACTGGACAAAAGCCCAGATCCCTAGATATAAATGTGTCTTCATACTTCAAATGATAAATAGAGGGTCACAAACATATGAAAAAAATGTATTGCCACTTCAGCTACCTATCAGCGGATGAATGTACACGATGTCAATTTTCCACTCAGCAGTGTTTCAGACATCCTCCTTGGAACCTCACGCCTGTTTTCTAACTGCTCCATGAGTATGTTTCTTTACTTCATAATGCTCTGACATCTAAATTGTGAGCTACTCCGGAGCACAGACTGCTCTGAGTTACTCAATCCCGTTCAGGTTCTCTTAGCGTTATTACAACAGCAGTTAAGGAACCAAAACGTCGAAGCATATGGAAGACTTACTTCTAGGGAAGGAAGTTACTACACCAGAATGATAAACAGTTCTTATTGCATTCCTGGACATGAAACTAATCCGTTGCTGAACACTGGGGATACATTAAACACAAAGCTGGAAAAAAAAAGGAGGCAAATTCTCCAGATTCTACAAGACTGCAAAATCTACCACGATGTGTGACTTTCTGCATCTTCTTCAGGGGAGAGGCAAGAATGGAGAACATTTCAAACTTTGTCCAAGCTACCTCTGCGTTCTGAGCTTTTTTAACTTAGCTGATGCAGAAGCTGTAAGAAGTCATCATTTCTTCTGGAAACGTGTGCCTGCTTCATGTTGACACTAGCAGATATAAATAACTGTGAGCTGTATCAATAGCTATTTTCAGAATGGACAGAGTCAGGCATGGCGGTATTAACTCACAAGAGCAGGAAAGGGAGGCAGCATAATTAGCCCAAATGAAATATGAGAAATCCTTCATGTAAGAAAGCCTGGACAACGTCTTGTAAGGAAAAGCTAACCCATGCAACTTCTCACAGTGAGGCAAGATCAACAATTTTGTCTGGAATCCCAGCTCTCTGACATCACCGGCTCTTTAAATCACAGTGAGCTGAGAGAAAGAAAAATGCTGGCAATGCTTTGATGCCATCCCTGAATATGGATGACTCCTGGGACTTGCCTTCCCTAGAGGATCTGGAGGACAAGACTCATTCCCGTTTAAAAGGCAGAATGAATGCTACCTTCCTACCCATGTTCTACATTTTTGCTTTCTCCCTTGAGAACTGGCATATATAACTACTCCTGCTTGATATGTTACTGAAACAAACTCCCAAGTAGAGGCTCAGCAGTAGTTAGTATAAAGGCTGAAACTTCAAGAGAAGGCCTCGAGTTCCTTCCTCATGTTTTCCCTACTTCCTCTTTTCTTTTAGAATAGCAATGCCTGATTATGGCTCTGTACCTCCCAGTCAGAACTCGGGAGCACGCAGAAGTAAAAAATCCTGAAAGATGAAAGCTAAGTGAATGTGGCCGACTTGAGGTTTTAGATATGGTTTCTGAGGAGTTTTTATTTCATAACTATACTCCATTGCTTCTTGCACAGTGATGCCTACATGTACTAGCTCAGAAATCAAAATCCTGCATTATGATTGGTGCTGCCTCAGCATACGTGAGTTTCTGCTCCAAATACCGTTTTAGTTACAAATGAAAGAATCAAGCAGAGGTTTAGTGCTAGTAGCATGCCAACACTAGCATTCTCATGCCATTCTTCATTCCTACTTTGTTATCAGTAAGTGCTACAGCAGAAACAAGACTGAAGGAGGTAATTAGGAAGGTAAATCAAAAGGGAAAATTATGCCTGACATACTGATGCTTCTGAAGCCTGAGAAACAGAAAAGTAGTTTGGCACAACTGATATTAACCCAGGCTTATTAACTGATATTAAGGCTTCATTACTGTGTTCTGCCTCCAGTTGCTTTATTAGGAAGGGCAATAGCATGGAGGTGGCAGGGAGCCAAGAACAAATTCCCAATCCTAAAATCAGTTTTACAACAGCCTCAGCAGCCCTGAGAGCAGCCTGATGGTGCTAACTCCCCAAGGGCTGTAATCACAACGGTAGTTAGAATGGAGGTACTACTGTCTACCTCTCTCACACATTTCTCCCCAGACTGCAAATGTCAAGGCATAGGGTCAATTGTGCTGACTCTATGTCCACTAAGTATCTCTGGCATTTGGTAAGTTTATGCTTTTCAAGATTTTGAGCTTCAAAATATACAGCTGGACTAGAGATGTGGTTTGTACATCACTGGAAGTGGTCCACATATCCTTTGTGCTGACAGATATTGGACCTAAGGAATTCAAACTTGTTCACCCATCTATGTTAACAGATTTCCTAAATTTTCCATGGATGCCTCTATTTTTATATCCACCTTTCACATCCTGCTTTACTCCAAGGTTGAACACTCAAAAACTGTTCCGTAGCTCCCTGTGTATTCCATGGGCATGGTCTTTAATCTGCAGAAGCAACAAATGATGCAATACATTTTCTCTAAGGCCATGCCCAGAAAGCTGGAACAATTACAGAGCCGTCTCTTCAATTTGGATTTGTACAGCATTTAGCACTATACAGAGGTTCTCTCTAACCCCATTCATGCAAATTAATGAACTGTAGAAGAGCCAAAAAAGATGCATTCCATGCAGTCTCTAGGCAGAAAATAGATACAGTATTTATGAAGTTTTCTGCAGCTACCCAGCTAACCTAACAGAAGGTCACAGAACAGTTGAAAGTTTCTTAGGCAAGAATTTTTCTGTGCATCTGTGACTACGTTCTGCTTGCGCAGTGTCATTGTAAATGAACTCCTCAAAGATAAGTACAGACAGAGCAAAAAAGCAGTGTAACAGACAGAAAAATTAGCCCAGCAGCTCCTTTCACCAGTACTTTCAGGGATACTGTGGAAAATCAGCATCTCATAACATCATGCACCATCAACCTAAAAAGGAATCACAAAATAAGTGGCTGAGAGCAAAATAACAAGGTAATTTAAACCTTTCAAACATCTCGGAGAACTACCTGACAGAAAACTGTCACAAACGTCATTGCCACTGAGCTTCTCTGCTTTTATGTTTGTCACTGCAGTAAAGTGGAACTCTGAGCGAGTTCCTAAAAGTTTATGCTCTTCCTGGGACAAAGCAGGTTAATTGCTTGAACTACTGAACTCAGATGGCCAGAAAACAATAGCAACTTGTGCACTCAAAAAATGGCCAGGAAACAGGTCAGAACTGGGAATATCTGGAGATCTGTGATGGTCCAGAGAAAATGGTTTAAAAAAAACCCCAACCAAACAACAAACCAACCACCAGATTTCTAAGACGTACCCACAATGGAGACCCAGGAAAAAAAAAAAAAAAGTCATACAAGAGACCAAAAATTATTATTCTGGTACCATTTACAGACAATGTTACAGGACATTGTCTTTACTCAAGTAACACGTACTGCTTCCCTATGTTTCCTTTCCCATTCTTGTTTACTGTTTACATATTATAGAGGTCAATGTCATGATGCTGTTTGTGCTGATAAATAAATTGCACGTGGTTCCTCTCTGATGACCCACACTGTACAGGGTAACAATGTTATGCTGCACTTCAGAGATACACAGAGACAATAAAAAAACCATAAGAATCAAAACTGACTGTGAGGCTGGAAGTCACTCCACATTATTCCTCTGGTTACATGCTATCCTAACCTATTTAGCCGTACCAAGGGTTCCTTTCACAGAAGTAAAGGAAAAGCACAATAGCACCCATCATTACCTGTCTGAACTTACAGTTTAGTCATGGAAATCAGAAGCTTTATTCTATTCCACACCAGTGATATATTCTATATTCTATTCTAATACTCTGCACAGGATATTCTATTCTGTACTATATTCTATGGCAGTGGTCTAGCAAAGCTGCCAGCTCTGTTCCCTCATGGCGACTGAGCTGAGCTCAGAGAACCCTCTCTTACTTCCACGTTCAGCCACAACTTGAGAAAGTATACCAAGGAGGCCATTCAAAAGGTTCGCTAGCCAGGGCAGGAAAAAGGAAAATCCTAACTACAAACCATTTCCCAACCCCTTCCTCGGAGCCTACTTCCAAATCCCGTACTCAAATCTAAACCAAGCCAATTCAGAGGGCAGAGCAACAAATTCCCTTGTTTGCCCTTCCTGCCCAGGGAGCTGGAAAGAAAGGGGTACACCCTTCTTCTGATAACCTCAGCCCCAGCTTCCCCTCTAGGCTCACAGCTGAGCCCAGATCAACCAGGCCATCCGCAGGAACGGTAACTGCTTACTTGCCAGAACCCCTTTAACCTGGCTGTAGTATGACCCAGAGCACGCTATTTGCTCTAAGGCAACTGGCTCAAGTCCTGAACAGGAAAACAAATGTGTGAATAATACCTAGGATTTTTTTGCTTAATCATTCAGCTATGTAGACACAGTATGCTTATAAGCAAACCATTCTGGACAGAGGAGAAAGAGAAAACTTCTTTCCTAAAAACACAACTAGAGATGTTTCCTCTAGAAAAATGAACATTCTTGCCTCAAACTGGAACTTACTATAGTAACTTTTATTTTTTAAAATGAATTTGCGTGGTCAAGCTATAGCTTTGAAAGGAAACCTAATCCATATAAAGTTAGGAAAAACGTGAAACATAATCTAAGAACTTTTTCTGAAGTGAAGGCTAGATCAAAAGAGAGATTCTCCAGGACAGAAAAAGCCTGTGAGGAATCAGTGGTGATCCATGAAGCAGCTCAATTTGATCCGTTATGTACATATTATAACAATACTTCGCAAATCTAATGCAAAGGTGAAAAAGCATTTTGAAAATTTTCACTAATCAATTTGGAAATACTTAAAAACAACACAGGCACGTTACAAACTGTGGGGTTGGGGGGGGTTTGGTTGGTTAGTTGATTTTTAAATCAACTTCCCCCAACTAAACAAGAAATCTCTGTAAGGGAACTCAGGAGGATCTGCTTTGCTGGCCCCAGTTTCAGATGGCTAACATGTCCTCTGCTTTGATTACACTTCATATAAAATAATGCATTTGTAAAGAAATTGAAGCTCTACCTGAAGAAAGAAGGGAAGAAGTGAGAGAACTGCTTCATTACAAGATAGGACGAAAGAGTTTATTTATCCTGTTACATAGCCCTGAAGAAATTCCAGCATCATTACTATTATCTCAACATATAATCCAAAACAAACCATGAATAACCAAACAAAAAAGCATTCCAAGCAAAAGACCCTGAATACAACTCAAGTTCTTACAGTCAAAGTATAGAAATGTCTCTGGAATTTGAGGTTTAATTTACGAGTCTATTACCATGCCATGAATTATTGCATATGCCTCCTGAAAAGAGGGTAGACCTGTTAAACCCCTAGTGATAGGATTTAGAAGTATAGCAGATGAGTAATCATTCAAATAGAGACTTGTCATGAACTACGCACAAACAGAAGCAGCTATTCTAACACTGACAGACACACCTTAAGAAAAATCTGTTCTGTGATTCACAGATGAACTATGATGCAACCCCAGATGCTCTGCTCCCAATTCATAATGACAGTCTCAGGTATACTGCACAAAAAGAAAGTTTAGTATCTTGTTCCACTGTTACTTTTTCAGTTCACTGTGGTTTATAATGGTAGTCTTGGAACAGCCTCAGGGCCCAAGAACAGGCTCTTACAGATGATGCTCCACCTACGATAGGCTTTCTAGGATTTACAAGAATTTTGTCTTGTCTATCAGAGGAAATCAACTGGAATAGATACTTGAGAAGAGTGGTACCCTACACAGACATTAAAATAACTCCATTATCTTATCCTAGGATTTGAAGGACCGGAAGAGTACTAGTCCAAGGAAGACCTAGAGGACGCTAAGCAAGCGTGAAGAATTGGCAGCAAGCAGGCTAATAATTTTTCACTGTGTAGTTTTGCGCAATAGTTTTAACTTAAGATTCTTTTCCCCAGGAAATCAGAATACACATACCTTACCTCCTCTATAAGTGTCAGCAGTTCAAGTTGCTTGTGTGATTTCCTAAAGTCTCCCCATTCATCCTTCTCAACTTCCACAATACAGTATTGATGTGGTTTGAATTAGACCTTCCTGAGAGCATTTAAAGTTCTCTTTGATGCAGAGCATGTCTTGCTGATTATATTTGAAAGACATGTTGTAATTTCTCCAAACAGCATAATTGCATTTTTGATTCATCCATTTGTTTATTGGAGTTTCAATCTATGCATGGAGTAGTTGAACTAGTGAACCGAGTAAACAAAAGCACATGCCTGTCAGGATTTAAAGGCACCACTGTGCTCAGCAAATGTGCATTGCCTTTCTTCACTTGTTTAGTATTTTAATAAACTGTTACCAACTGCCCTTCTACCTATAAGCTAAATCAAGGCTCTGCAAAGAAATATTTGGGAAATTTGGAGCCATTTTAGCTCCATCTCTGCCCATGTCTTTCATAGACATTCGGTATGACATTCTAGGTTTCCCTCTTGCCTCAGTGAAGGACGTCTGAAGCTGGTGCTGTACACGTATAGCAGCCAGGTCACCACACCAAGAAGAGACGCTACCAGCACCACTCATACCTTACTGCAGAGCCACATCTGTTTAACCAGCCTACTCGCTTTTAGTATTTCAATTCCTAGCCAGGCAACAATGCTGTTGCTATCTTGGTAATTTTTCTACTATCAGTAAGGCCTGCCTCCAGCTGGTAACCTTATGCCAATATTATCTACTCCCCTTTCCTTGTGATGTTTATACTCTGCCATTGCTTGGAGAAGTAATTCGCACTCCCCACAGGCTGAGGAAAACAGATCCTAGATCACTGCTCCCTGCTGACAGTTTTTGAAGATGTTACTTGGCATAGAACAAGATAAACCAGTGAGCTGTGCACAGCACCAAATCTCTGTAACTAACAATGGAGAAAAATGGACATCTCATTATCTTATCGTTTTCTTTGAATTTGAGGTATGACAGAAGTCAAAGAAAGGGCTTCATTCCTAGATGAATAAATCAAGTGACTTGCCTGACAGCAGAAACTGATTCTGTGCTGCCCTTCCTCTACAAAAATACTCCCAACTCACAAGCACACTGGACACAGGGTTGCACAAAGCCCACTATGCTAACTCATTCTTGTCTTGCTTGGGACGATACATTGAGAAGGATATTATGGGGCCGAGCCAACACACAGTCTGCTGTTAACAGGAATATGTACTTAAAGCTATCATCCAGATCCTCACCTCCCAGCACAAGGGAAAAGTGCCTATTCAAATGGCTGCTCGGTAAGGAGGGTAGTATAAAGTGTGCAGCAGCAACAAGGATTCAGTTCCCCGGTGTCACAGCTTTGGGTTTGGTTTGTTTTTTGGTTTTTTTTTTTTTAAATAAGGGGCAAGGGAAGAGCTGCAGCCAGGCACAGCTTCTCTGAATACAGAGCACATATCTGTGACCATAGTACAGTGGAAAGTAACGATTGGGATTGGACAGCTTTCTGTTCAGGTCATCAGACATTTGCTTTTTAATTAACCATTTGTTAAGAGAGCTATTTTCTACTCTGACTCCACACACCTTCAATCAGTAATAAAAATCTTTCACTTGCCTTTAGCAAACTGACCTCAACCTTATATGGAATTTAAGCAGCTCACAAAGAATGCAGTAAATCTCTTGCCCCTTCTCTGAGGCAACTGTTCTTTAAGTGTTTAGCAGAACAACGCTAGAGATCCTTTAAGAAATGCAGGAATTTCAAGCTCAAGCACCAGCCTGGTTTGTAACTAAGAAGGGAAAATTCACTTCTACTGTCTAGGTATTTTTCCAGAAGTGTAATTTTTGGAGTGATAAACACAAAATGCTTTGAAATACCAAAAGGACACGACAATTTTAATTGGGGATCCTGTACAAAGAAATCTCACAGCCCAAGTTTTAGCAGTACAAAGAAGATGATCTTGAACATCACTGGGTTTATCTCTTCCTGGGAAATAGACTGTAGGCTTCCTACACAGCCTGATGCAGCACGTGCCTCTTGCATGCTGAATCTCACAGCAGCAAGATCATGGGGCTGCTCACTCCAGGGACTTGCCCAGGAAATCCCTGACCACGGGATTCATTTCTGCTAACAAATGGGGTCATCAGCAGACTAGACTTTTAGGGTTCACGTTTGGCAACAGTGGGGGCTACCAAGAAAACAGGCAACCTAAGTGCAGGAGCTGGCTGCAGGCTGGCTGGGCACAGCAGAAGGACTTGGCAGGGGCAAGTACTGTCTGTTGCCAGGAAAGGGGATCCCATTTCATGGGTCTTTGCAACAAGACCCGTGACAGCCCAGCTGCAGGAGCACACTCTGAAAATAAGTTAGGGCAGCCAACTTCTACCCAGACATTAAAAGAGTTTTGACTACAAACAGCTCAACCAAACTTCTTTTTTTTCCCCTCTTGTTCTTTTGTCCCTTGTATCAGACAGAGCTTTTGCAACAAAGTGACCTTTCTGAGCTGGATTCATCAATGCATTCATACAGGGAGTCCAAGTAATCCTATACTCACCCAGAACAACTCCTGCCTCTCCTTCACTGATAGAAGCAAGGTGTGGGGTAAGCAAGCCTGATTTAAACTAAATACTGAGTCTTTTCAGAAGGGCATCTCACAGCAGGGCTTGTTTGGACTGCACATTCCGAAGCAAACTAGAGGTATGAACACTCAAATCTTAGTCACCAGATTAAAATTTCCGTATCAAAATAGGATGAAGCTGGAGGTAAAAAGCCCTATGCATTTATGTTCCAAAGCAAGAAATGCATTGCCTTGCATGACTCTGTTGAAAGATCCGTGTGCTTTATCTGTAGATACAAAATTTCTAAAAATGAAAGGAGGCATAGGAGAAGCCTTTATAACTTGTGAGAAAAACATCTGCCAAGCGCCTCCCCTTTTCAGCCCTTTCCCACAATTAGTTTTTCAAATTTAAAAATCTCCTTTGCACTTTGACAGCCTGCCTATGAGACACTGTCCTCCTTTTCACCACCTTGCAGTGATTGGTATGTAGCAAAATGCAGCGTGCTTGGCAGGTCTGTAGGTGAGGGAGTTTATTTTACTGAGAAAGCTGGACACACTTACTTCAGATATGGCATTCTCTAAAGCTCCAAGTTGTTTTGGAGATGGGAGAAAAAAACTTCACCTCTTTGTGCAACTGTTTGCCCTCCAGGTAGATATCCGATAGGGAAAGGCTGCTAAAACAGTGGATGAAAGGAATAAAGTCCAGGTTTTCTGGCACTGCAGAGCAGTTCTTTGGTTCTGCCTGCCTCTTTTTAAATAGGCATAGCCTTTTAGTGCTCTGGCTTATACTTATGGGGCCACTCATACGGGAAAGGAAAATAGAAACTTGACAGCAGCTCTCCCAAAGCAAATACTTTGTAAAGAACATGACCCAGTGTAGAAAGGTACTTAGTATTGACTCAGGAATGGTTCTTCTCTCCCCTTGTCACATTCCAAGATAAGTGAAGGCACCCCGAGCAAGAGGGGCAATGCAAACTAGAAGATCCTTATCAGTCAGAATTATTTGGAGAGTTCAGAAACAGCGGGTGTGCAGAAATGCTCTCCTGTGAGCTCTGTGTAACATTAAATTTTTATCCTGTCCAAGCCCACCATCCACAGAAGCCCCAAAGCAGTGAAACTGCTTAAACTAGCGCAGCAGCAAAAAAGCGCGCTATATCTAGGGTAAGGATGGGCCAAAAAAACCCCAACTGAATCTTCCAAAGATTCTGACACTACCCCTCAAAAGATACTGTAGTTGCACAGATTTTCAGACTTTTAAATACCCAAAGAGATCACTGTGGTTTGGTGGGGCGCTTCTGTCCAGAGGTCAGCTCACATGCGTGCTTCTCCTGTCAGAAGCCTGTGTTGTTCAGTCAACCTGATCTCACCAGGGAAGCTTGCAATCTTGTTCTTCAGGACTATGCTACAAAGCAGAGAATGTGGAACTACAACTCCCATTTCCATAGCTCTCTGCAGGATGGGATCTCCAGGCCCAAGGACATGCACAGCATGGCAAAGTGCAAAAGCACAGAAAACCTCGGCTGGCTGGGGAGAAAGGAACACAGCAAGCCTCCAGCCTCTTAGACACCACAGCTCCAATGGGAGGCTGGCTGCACTCAGCTCTAACGTCACAGGCAAAACACCATCGTGATAGTATCAATGTTTTACTTTTGCAATTCTAAAATTGTAGTTTTGAATTTGCTAATACATATATTCAGAATCACAGTATTAAGTGGTGTTAGCACCACTACTGTTAAGCCAAGTAAAATGATGAGACGGATATCCAGCCTGAAATTTGCTCCACCCAGCTAAATTACCTCTCATCTCCTCCTTAAAAAAGGCCTGTTCCAACGCCTACTGCAATCTGCCAAAGTCTTTGCTGTGGCTTTGAAGGTTTCTTCAACATTTTGAAGCTACCCAGGAAACCTGTTATTAGAAATTTCTTAACAGAAATAGAAGCTGAGAGTAAGCTCCAAAACCCAAATCCAATTATTAGAAAAAACTCAGTGCTGGCAAACATCAAGAAGTGGGGTGTTTGCTTGGGGTCTGTTTGGGTCAGAAAATGTTTGGCAAAGGAGAAGAGAGGTGAAGAAAAGGCAGTTTACGCTTGGCTGAGATTTGGTGTTGGTTTAGGTGCACTCATGCTTTCAGTGCTTTTCTATTTCCCCCTCAAAAAAGTAAATTAATGCATCAAACCCAGGGTGGCACTTCTGACAAAAATCACAGTTCAAATAAAAGCAATACTGGAGGTGCTTCCACTGAACAATACATAGTGAAAATGTCATTTCTACCTACAAAGGCTGCCAGTGCAAGCTGCTGCTCTGAATCCAGATCAGAGACACTGTTTATTTGGCATGACGCCACTGCTGAGGTTGTTTTAATTCTTTCATACAACTTCATTTTATTTGGAGTATGACATTTGGTGAATCATATGATTTTAATGATATGAATTCCTTAACGGGGAAAAGGCATTAGAGCAGTACTGGATTTGCTCTCCAAAAGCAGCCCTTACCGAATGGAAAAGGCAAGTGTTTCAAATACAGTTAATGCTCTTTACTAAAACGCTGTAAGTTAAACAGTATGTGCTTTCCTCCATTAAAACTATCCTCTCACAGCTTTGATACAGTAACAAGGGAAGACGATAAGAGAACAAAAGGTGTCTTGAGTTTTTCTCTTTTAGGCTTTCTCTTACAGGAAACTATGTATCTTCTGCCTTCAGAAAGCCCCTCCTTTTTTCCTTACGTAACGAGTGTGTCATAATTAAAGAGACACCTGCCTCAGCCAGAGTCTGCAAAATGAAATATTCCTCCCTCAACTAGATCAACACCTGTTAAGAGGGTGGAGAATTTCTGGTAGCCATAGCAGCCTGTTACAGCTTGTTATATGCTGGTACATGGACCACAATCAGAGAGCAATGAGTTTGTTTCTGTGAGAATTTCTGCTATGGTACAAATCCTGCACTGCTCACTCCTGAAGTATGCTTATACTCCGAAAGTCTGGGGACAGCGCAGGTCAGCGCCCCTCCAGCATTGGCAGTGAGTGTGCAAGAAACTGCTTGGGCCTACCAGTAACAGAACAAGTCACAGAGCAGGGAAAAAATTCCTCCCCACAGCAATTCCAAGCAGAGACCAGAATTGCTCTGCTGGTGCACTGGGTAGGGATTTGTGACAGAAAACAGCAATAAATATCCCATTTTCACACGCTAAAACTAGGCAGCAATAAACAGCTCAGCTCTCTGAGAGATGATCTTGCGTTTTCCTTTTACTCTTACCTTCTGTATTTTACCAGTTTAGGATCTGCTGCACTCTTTCCTTAGAAGCCTGTGTTTGCTCTACTGTGAATAACAGACATTTACCCAGACAGGAGAGCAGCAGTTTTTCCCTCTTGCAGCAGCCTCCTGTATTAACTTTACAGAGCAGTGTGCTGCTGTTTCTTCGTGCTCTAGAACCTGTTAAATTACACAAAAAATAAAGTAAGTCATGTATGGGATACCTTCAGAAAGGCCTCAGTTCATCTTGTGCCCCACTTGCAGAACAGGGATCTGCCTAGGGGTGGGCCAGGGCTTAGGAAAAACTCCAGCACGCACTAACTTAGTAAGTCAGCTCTGCCCCAGTAGCCCATAAAAGCATTAACAGCGCCTGCCACCACAAACAAAAATCCCAGTATAGCATTTTATAAATCAGAAACCTACCCTGATCGTGTCAGGCTGACGCATCTGGGCTGTTGGGCCAAAACCAGCCGTGCTCAATGGCAGCCATTTTAGGTGTATGGCCTCCATGAAGCAAGCTGGATGGACCTTCTCCCATTTCTTCACAGGGGCACCCCAAATACCGGGGGTGGAGAAGGAGGAGAAAGGTCTACCAGCTGGAAGGACTCCCTCAAGATCTGGAAACCGCAGAGAAGACTGGTCAGCCGGCGAGGAGCCAGCCCCGCCGCCTCAGGGCCTCGCCAGCTGCCTGCCCCTCACCGCCTGCCGCCAGCCATAGCACAGTATTGAGGCACGAGAGAGGCGCGATGCCCTCCAGGCCGGGCAGCCCGCGGGGCCCGGCCCCGTGTCCCCTCCTCCCGCGGCTGGCGGCGCGGAGGGCCACCGGCGGGTGAAGGGGCTCAGGATCCCCTCACAGTGCACCCTCCTTGATCTCCTGCGGTTTCCGCCCCACCCCCGGCAAGAAAAAGCGAGGGAAAAGCACCAGATCCAGTCACGCAGGGGGGCAGAAAGCGGGAGGAAATTGTGTTGCAGCAAAGTCTCTTTTTCTTCTCACAAAAGGGAGAAGAAGTCCAGGAGGAGAAGCGATGTCGGACCTCTTTTGATTAAAGCTCCGAAAGAGGTTAGAGGAAGGTAATTCTGCTGCCAATTCCCCTTCCTCGCACCAGCAGAAATAACCGTGCACTTGACCGAGGAGCCCCAGGAGGCCAGGTGCGCCATGCCTGTGGGCAACCAGGCCTCACTGCCCTGCCTCATCCCCCAGCCAGTGCCTACCAGAGGCGGCACTGGACATACGTGCACACCTCGGGCTACGCGGGCTGTGAGTGAACATCCAGGCATTTACATGCCTGCCTGCATAGCGGGGGATGCAAGGACATTTACACAGAAAGACCCGCATGCCAAAACCCGAAAAGGAGAGCGCAGTAATAGCACCATTTTGCTCAGCAACATGTGGGTTATATTATACAGTATCAGCCACAAAATCTTTCTAATGTGTATAGATAAAGCAGACTATTGTGCTGTTGTAAAGATTGGAGCTCAGTGGCACAGGGAGATGATGAAATGGCCCCACAGGCTGTGAGTGCACTCCAGAGACTCTTGCCACAGCGGTTTGAAACATTATCAGCCCCATGCAAGTGCCCTGCCTCTGTGCCAGCGTTGGCATCCCCCACAGCACAGAGAGCAGAAGAGATGTCCCTGCACTTCAGCGGCTCCAGTGTGTAATCCGGCTTAGTTTACCACAAAAATGAAAGTTGATGGATACCAACCTGTACAAGGGAAGGGCTCAAGCACAGCCTGTTGCCCTCTGACGGCTCTGTCATGAGGGCAGTAAGCTTTGGCAGACAGGCAAGAGTGGACAGCAGGAACAATCATGGCTTACGAGGCTTTACTGAGGTGTGTCTTTACCTTGCTTTAGTGAGATGAGTCAATGCTTGCCTGCCCAAGCCCCAAGTCAGGTAAAATATGCCTGGCCTTGCAGGGAGCAGAGCCCAGGACCCAGCTCACCTGGAGTCACCTCTGAGACACTTGCCCACAGGGAAATAACAGCTGAGGTAAGATTTTGAATACCAGACATAGAAATCCCATGATTTGTTCTGTATAAACTTGAGACAGTGGCTAACCGCCTAGCTTTCTTCCCTTTCTCAGCTCTGGAGTAATTTACTTGACTGTGTCTGTTTCCTGTGAGGTAGGATAAACCTCACTTCAAGGGTCCTGAACTTTCAGAGAGTTTTGATCACCTGTGGCAGTTCAAAAAGTTGAAACAATATCAGGTATTTATCTGCTGCCCCTAGTGTGCAAATCTGAGTAAAGACTTGTCAAATGTCAGGACCAACAAAAAATAAAGCTTTTCTATAGTATATCAGGGTTACTAAAACCAGTATCTGTGCAGAAGAGAATTGCTTTCTGGTATCTGTAGAATTACAGAAAACAAAACCTCCTGCAAATGTAGAGTAAGGTAGAGTTTTAACACCAAAATACAGAGATTTTTTTTCATTATTAAGTACAATTTTACAAACAGTTGTGCCCAAACATGCCCCCACACAATTTACTGACTGAAGTAAGGAGGTGGCGTGACTTACAGTGTCTTAAGAAAAAAAAAAAAAGTGGTTGTATTATGTGAAAATACCAATACACTCACATATTTCTCAAGTGAGGCAAGCAAACATCTCTAACCAGATAAGGGCCCAGCAGCCTTCCACGTTCTCTCTTTTAGTAGCCTCAAAAGCAGCACCACAAAATGTGTTCAACCTTGTTCCGTGCAAACCATAGTCCAGTGCTACGTGTGCTACTTTTCCGTCACCATAGCGTTGCTCAGAACCTCTGGTCCAAAGTTTGCATGGGGAGACGGGTCAGCTCCATTTTGAAAAACCCTTGGATAACCTTCTGTCTCACAGAAACGTAAGTGCGGATTCAGCAAGACGCAGAACAACCTCTGGGAGAATCACAGGTTATGTATACGGCAGAGATAACAGACAAGGTGCCGGCAGATGGCACTCAAGAATGTGAGCAGCGCTCCTGGGCTCACCGGAACTGCAAGCCACCCCCCCAGCTGTGTGATGCATTACGAAGTACTTGCATGCAGGTTCTAACAAGCCCAGTATGTTTCTAGACTGAACTCATGCAAAATAAGAAATAAGTGCTTTCAGTGTTTCACATCTTTCATCGGGGATCTAATTCCTGTCTCCAGTTTAGGAAATCTTTGCATGTGTGCTGCATGTGACCAAAGCACTCTGTAAAATAGCCTCTTTCCAGATTTAGATTAGGGCTGAGGGTTTTTTTGCTGCGTTTCTGATAAGCAGAGCCACTTCTTGTCTTTTTTTTTTTTTTCTTTTCGTTTTCTTGCATCTACCTTGGGTCAAGGAAATGGAACTTGAATGGTTATGCGTTAAGAGCTCCTTTTTAAAGGAAAGCTTTGGTCTCTAGCCCCCTATTCCTTACTGAAGTTCACTACAGTAGGTTACTCCTACTGGTCTTAGGAAATGAGTCAATTATCTTCTATAGCTTAATTTTAATAACAACACTAGATAGGCTCTGTCCACTAGAATTTTACTGTTGGAGTCTTGGAAATGCTTGGAAGGAAAAAATCAGGCTCTGCCTGTTTATGTTGCTGAGCTTAACCCTCCTCAGGTCTACCAGCTAACCTTCTACTTGCAGGACTTCAGCTGATGTGGAGGATGAAGTTACATCTTAGAAGAGAGACTTCAAGTAAAGAAGGGAGTCTTGTTACTCCATAATTCATGAAGTTAGCCTCTCAGTTTGCTGACAAGAACTTTCTTCCATGATTTACACCTGGACTCTAGGGAATTAAGAGGGGTTTTTCCCTTCCTTTTTACACCATGACTGGGTTGAATAGATCCAACATTCTTACACTCTGGAGTTTTCAGAGTCATAGCACACAGCCAGCATTTCTCTGGTCTAATATGGGCAGGTAAGAAAGAACTCTGTCAATGCCAAAAGCATTTTCCAGAACTGTCCCTGTAAGGCTTCAGACTGAATATTAAAGTCTGGGCTAAAGTACAGCGCACTGAACCCACAGAAGTTTCGAAAGCTAAATGGAAGAATTAAACAACATTTCTGCAGTCTCGAGTGTATCCATAGCACCATGGAACTGAGTGTGGCACACATCTGAAGCTCTTTGAAAGGGTCAAATGCAATTTCCAGTATAAATATAGTTGTACAGTGGTTAATAACTTAGCATTTAAACTGTGTCTGCTGAAAGCTTGGTGTACGAGTTAACATAACAGTATTTTTCTTTTGGACTCAAAAAATGGTTTAAATTGGTAATACCATTTCAAAATATTTTTGTGGTTTATTTTGTGGGGGTTTTGTTTGTTTAATAACCCATGAAAGTAGTGCTTAATTAGGAAGCTGACATTTGCATACTGATCTGTTCCTCCCGGAGAGAGCCAGAGAAGTGAGCTCTCCACACACGCACGCACACAAACACGCAGCATCTCTGGCTTCCAGCCCACTGTGACGTGAGCCTGCACAAAAAAATTTATTGCCAGTTTCCAGAGATTTCACATGCCACTCATGAATGTCTTAATTATTTGGGTTTAATTACCACAGCTCCAGTTGGGATATATTTGTGGGTGGCTTTTCATCCAAACTGTGCAGCTGTCCTGATTGAGGGAACAGTTGTTCAAAAAAAGGGACTGAACTAATTAACAGAAAATAAAAATACATAGTTGAGAGTGACACATCTGTAATTATACTTAGGCTAATAGGTAAGATAGTGGCCTGGAAACATGTGCACTGTGATTCAGCTTCAAATCCAGCTTTCTGCCTACCTTCTGGCTTTTAGCATGTCCTGGTGGTGTGAATTTTCTTTTCCCCATTGCAGTTTCAGCTGGTAGTTGTGGTTAAACCAAACGGATTTACAAGGGGTATTCAAAAAGCTTTTAAGCTCTTCTGTTAACATTGGTTTGTGCAGTATGCTTGTCGTATGCATTATGGCCCATGCTGTGTGACTCCAAGGCCCTTGCAGTGAGATTGGGAGTTTAAATGGCCTCTGTCCTGAAGACCTGACCTCTCTTGAAGAGCCTCTAGGACCACTGGAACGCTAACACCAGTTTTGATTCAGTGTCACACAGAGACATTCGCAAGGAAGTTTAGGGCCTCTGTGATGTTCAGTTAGTTTTGTTTCTGCTACTTCTGCAGCCTTGACCCAATTTTCTCTTACAATGAGGGGCTTGGTTGAAGCAAAGGCAGTAGATAAAACAGGAAATGGAGTGGGGAAGTAAAGAAAAAGCCAGGAAAGAGTGGAATCTCACTTGGCAGATAACGGCTGAGGAAGTATTAGGTAGGCATTGAAACATAGATACACTCTGGCCATAAGAATGGAGTTTTAGGACAGCAGTGAGAGCTTATGGGACTCAAGCAGAGAATGTCTCTGTACTAAAAATCAGAAGCATATAAGGTTAAGGTTGAAGGTAAGCACCTCAGGGCTGTCACGGACTCTGAGAAAAGACCAGACAAAAGAGGGGATGCCGTGAGATACAACCAGCACAACTAGAGATACCAAGTGGGCCAATTAAGCGGCATGGAGAATAAAGCTGCAGCAATAGAAAGCAAGCAGAGAGGACCGGATGTGGCTCCTGAAAGGGCGACCATCTCTCAGAACATGTAACAGCCATGATTGTTGCCATTAAAGGAAAAAAAGCACAATTCTGAGAAAGAGCATAGAAGTTCAGCAAACGCTTGCTGGAAAGGAGCAAAAGGTTTGTAAGTCATATTGGATTCTGTAGAAGATGAACAATACATAGAAATGGGATGCAAGTTCTACACTGGCAGGAAAGGAGACCTGCAGGATAACTGTATGCACATTTTCCCAAATGCAATTCCCTTGCCTAGGCAATAATCACATGTAGACCATGGATTGATCTTTAAGCATTTAGCCAAAAGGTCACTTAAGGCAAATGGTAGCTTGACTGGAACTTGTCGTGGAGAGGAGGGGTCCAACGCTTGATTCAGACAGAAGCTGACTCTCCCTGGTCTAAATTTGAAATAAGCTCATTCTTTCCTAAGGTAGAAAAAGAAATCGAAGTCTTTCAGGATGTTTGCTTGAGGCAGTTTTGCCCTTGTTTTTATTTTACTTCCCTTCTGATCAAAGCAACTCCAGTTAAAAAGTCTTAATGACAAGGAGAATGTCTTGATTCTGATCTCGCAAGCCATTTCATGCCAGGATAACTTCACAGACTTCAGCTGAAATACTTCCAGTTATGCTTGGGTAAATGACTTTAGAATTAGGCCCAGGGTGTCCATGACTTCACACGCCAGGATCCTGAAGGTGCAGGTTTTTTATAGTTGACACAGGCATGTGCAGAAGTTGGAGCATCCCTGGAGATCGCTCCTACCTCAAAACAATTGCTATGGTGGAGAAAGAGTTTACAAACAGCCGTGGTTCATTCCACCTGTGTGTTTGCCCCTCTCTGAATGTTAAAAGGGTGCCTGCCTACATTAAAGCTGCTGTTGGCTGCATACATAATTCAGTGTTTATTTTAACACAAGTGAAATGACTACTACAAATGGCCACTCACACGATCATCAAAGCGAGTGAATGGCAAACATGCGCACATAAGGGAACAGCTTCCTTTGATGGAATTCAGTCTTAATGAGACAGCCAAGAGTTGCAGAGGCCTCCGTCTCGCCTTTAGGATACCAGTGTGAGTGATAGGTCTTGGCAGACATCTTCTGGAGAGAGGCAAAAGCATCAGACTGCACTCACAGCTGCAGTCAGTCCTGGCAGATGCAATTTCATAGCCATACTTGGGATTTCTCACTGCGTCGAGGTTGTGGCTGATCTCTCAAGCTGAATAAGGAAGTGTGAGTGAACACTGTCTGGCATTGCCCTTCTCATGTTGGGAGTACTTGAAATCTCATCCTAGACAATGACAGGACACGTCAAAACTGTAGCAAAATACCGTGATGGAAATTTTCATTTTGACCACTTTCTTTCTCTTCCTGTCTGAAATTAGTTTTTTGAAGGTATTTCTCCCTAGTAGTCTGAGTGGAAAAGCTGTAAATTTCAGAGCAGGTTAGATTACATCTGAAGTTAAACAGGTATCCTCAAAACCCTGCTGTTGTGGAAAGCTTCAGGGAAGGCAAGATTGCAGTCTTTTGTCATAGAATAGTTTAGGTAGGAAGAGACCTTTAAGATCCTCGAGTCCAACTGTTAACCTAGCACTGCCAAGTCCACCACTAAACCATGTCCCTAAGCACCACGACTACCTGTCTCTGTCCACACAAAGAGGTGGACATCTACACAGTCTGCTGGTCATCTCAAGGTGGAGTGCAAAGAAGCAATCAGAACACGTATTTCTCTGCCAACCACATTCTGTGAGTTTGGGTTTCCTCAGCTTTGAGACTGGGAATCCAGCTACTTAGAACAGCTCCAGCTATCTATCCTTGGGCTGGCTGCAGCTCATAGTTTAAAGAACATGGCACAGTAGTTCGGAAATGCTATTTACTGATAGTAGCAGATTTCAGTGAAATGGCACTGACTTGTGCTACATATACATGCATATATACATGTGTGTGTGCTGATAGTCAAGTACAGTTCTATCTACATCAGCAAGGAAAGTGGTGTACAAGTAACAGATTTGTAGAGCAAATCATTTGGTACTAAGGACCAGAGTTTGCCCTGTACACACTTCAGGGAGTTTTATTTCAGACTTTCTCTAGTCTTGTGTGGACTGAATGCTTATTTGTGGTCTGATCACCTCTACCGGTTTCATCTAAAAGGTACCCAGTTTGTGTGCCTCAAGGCCACCCAACAATAGAAACAAAAGCACAGGAAGTCAGGTTCACAGAGAGACTCACATCAAAACTACAATCCTGATCCAAATTAAAAGGCTAATGAAGATACATGTCATGTCCCACTGGCACTGCATAGTGCAAATGGGTGATCCAGTCAGCGCTGTACCATTCTTCTGATAACCGTTTGCAGAGAAACCTTCAGTACTATTAGATGACACCGATATCTTGTCTATATCAGTAATTTCTCTTACATACATGCAGCCTGACTTTCCCCTTGTGCTTAAATGCCATTTCAAGTTTACTGCTTGCTAGTGCCGCTTTAAATGATGGTTGGCTTTCTTGTGGCACCTGAAGCTTGTAATACCACACCATAAATGCACCGTGCTGCCTGTTGTCTGTAGAGCTGAGAAACCGTTTGCTTTACAATCTTTTTTTATGAACAGTCTCTAAATTGTTAGTAAACTAAGTCAATCTCTATTTTCCACTGTCCTGTAAATTAAAGGGGAAAATAAAATATGCTAAGCTGATGCTAAAATACCCTAACATACTTCACTGATTTACTAGGGAATAAACAAAGGACAGATCTTGCCTTTTATAGATGCAAGCTTCTCTGTGCCAGAGTCATATAATCTGCCTTTGCCAAAGTTTAATTACACACAGTGTTCGTGGGCCTTTGGAATGACAACCTCAGTTAACTTCCATCAAAAAAAAATACATCTGTGTTTAAGTACCATCCCAGAAGAATTCTTCCATCATGGGCAGGCTTTCATAAAGGAATCAACTGCAAAACAATACATTACCTATGAATACAGATGCTCTGCCTCCTCCCAAGAGACAGTGTATATATATGTAGACATTTCTGATCCATCATAGTAAATACCTTGCTCCATCAATGCCAAGGACAGTAGGATAAATTCCTATGCCCAGGGCTGGCCCAGTTATTTAGAAGTGAAGAATAAAATCCCAGATCTCAAAACTGCCTGAATGCTGCACAGCAGTCAGGAGTGGGAAGAGAGGGGTCATCTGAAGTTACTTACCCTGTAAGCTCAGGACACCACAAATGCAATGGTTTAGTCTTGTCAGCATTACTACTGAGCATCCTAATGCCTTGTACTTAGGTAAACTTCACACACTAGAATGCCTGGTGTATGTCAGAATGCCATAAACCCCTACTTACTACTGTAACAGTTCCTGGGAATATTTAAA
>VYZV01004695.1:0-35426 GCA_013401275.1 Pandion haliaetus | reverse complement strand
ACAACTGATTCAATCATCTTTCGGTTAAAGATACACATCAAAGAACAGATTATTCCCGCTGTACGTAACCACTTGGAATTAAGTATTTTTTTTTCTCCATTTGGCAAACACTTCCTCTCCTTCTTATCACCACTCTGCTTCATATAAAGATAGGACCGAGGCTGTGGTTTAAATTCAACTACCAAAGTTTCCCAAGCACAACACAGGCATTGCCAAAACCTTCAGCTGACGGAGTGTTCCAGGACAGGCAGGGAGTTTTTAGGCAATCTGAGTAGCTCTTTTTTCAAATGCCTCTTTCCCAGCTCCCCATATAGTCATTTGGTGGTTATCACCAGCTGCTGAAGAGGACTGAGGTCTGGCTCTTCAAGAGGCAAGTGGCAACAGTAAGCAGGATCTGGCAGAGAGCAAGATGAAGTATGTTTTGGAGTGCTTCTTTCTGGCCACTGGAATGAGCTAGAGAATGGAGCTTTAATCAAAAGCCACTAGTCTGGAGCTATTTTAAAGCTGCCTCGGCAGCTCACCTGGCAACAGCCTTAGACATATGCCTTATTACTGCAAAACATGTTACCCTACTGTGCACTGATTGTGCCCACAAAATTATGGTGATAACTATCACTGTTGGATTTCTGCTGCTGAGGCAACAGCACAACTGGAATGCTAGCTCTGGAGGTATTAATGAAAGATAATCTTTGGGTGTATGCTGTCTGAGCTATAAAAAAAAAAAGATGATATGATTTTTAAAATACCAAGATATTCCTGAATCTGGAAGAATGTAGTTCTCCAAACTATGGTTTTAAGATATACAGGTCCCATTATGTAAAACGAGAATCCTGGCTGCGTTGCTAGTAAAGCTGAACAGTAGCTTTTAACACATATTTCACTTTCCACATCAGGCACGTGATTTCACCTATCCTTGTGCTTAGTGGTTATAGGAATTTTACCCACTGAGAAGTTGCCTCCTGCCTTTGTTCACATCAATTCCAGTGAGCTTAAGGATATTGGATTCCCATGCAGGATAGAAGCCAAACATTACAGGAACTTGTAGAACAACAGATGGTGGTGCAGATTGGATGATTAAGTAGCCCCAAGCTCTGTCTGGCCTATGGACATGAACAAGGAGAAAGATGTTTTTGCAGATTATTTGACATTTTTTGCAGGATAACACTGTGTTGCTGAGCTCATGGTTTATATTTACATGCCTGTTCCTGAGATCAGACATCCATATTTACCCAGGAATAGCCACTGATTTCTGACATTGGAAACTCAGTTTCAAGTCCCTACACTATGGGAATCAGCCAGGAATTTGAAGGAATGTCTCCCACATCTGAACCGACTGCGCTAAATGCAGTGCTGTTCACTGTATCATTTAATTGTAACCTTGCAATGTCAGAGTAGTTGCAAACCACAAAGAAAGAGTCCCAGTCCGACAAATGACAGGGTAGAAGGAGCAAGGGAACTGGAAGAAGATGGTGATAAGCATAACTCTTATTAAACAGTGTCAGAGCAAACCAGCTGCTTGGGAGGAAACTCACTGTAGCTTTCAATGCATTTCCGAAGGCATCAGCTGTGCTAAGGGAGGGGGTATATTTGGTCAGTACAGGAGGGCCTGAGGTTTGAATCTTGTGCTGTACCACAAGTCTGCATAGCTATGTTTTCGCTGTTGTTGAAACTGCTTCTGCCTGTCAAAGAAGTGGGAGTTACCAAACTTGGCCGGTGGCCCTGCACTTTTCCTCTGACCCCCACTAACAACATGGAGGCCCGAGCAGATTTCATCTTTATATTTTTTTTTCCAAAATCTGGTTTTCATTTTCCTTTTCTCTTTCAAGAGAAGGTACTAACGGATTGATTCAGTGGGTCAGATCTCCAGGATGGCATAAACTAGCATGACCTGTGCTAAGGTGATTCTAATGAAGCCATTTCAGTTTACACTGGTTGAACATCTTGCCAAAAATCTTACCCCAAATTGGCCGTTATTCCATTTTGGCACATTTGCACTCCTCCTCCAGATGACTAATGGTGGTGTGAGGAGTCAGGGAAAGGAAGAAAAACCGTCTGGCTACTTGCATTCAAAACTAGACATTCCTAACTTATTTATTTTCCCAAATCATCCATTCTTGCAGGGTCAGGTAATTTTCCTTGCTTTGGATTCTTAGCTTTGTGATCCAGAACTTACTGTCTGAAAGTTAAAAAGCAGGGAACCAGGAATGTCACGGCTTCTTGCTTGTTTGGTACAGGGCTATGTAGATCCCCTAGTCCTGGCAGAAGACACACGTATCTCAATGGAGGAAACGTGCAGACAAGCAGTAGCCTGTAACATTTACAAATAGCAGATTAGGTAGCTGCTGTCCCCAGTAACACATCTGAAGCACTTGACACCAGCGAGTGCCAGACAAAGTGTGTTACTGAGCTGTGGATGATAAGCGTATCTGCAGCAGCAATAACTGCTATAACTTACTCAACACATTCCCATACCAATTAACATCTTAACTGCACACGCATTGCCTAAAGGATCTAGGGAATTTGACAAGGGATTAGTTTAGATAACTTGGTGTTATTTTTATCACAATCCTACCAATGTTGTATCTTCCCTCTATAAAGATATGCTTAACAGCATTGTCTAGTAGGGAGCAAGTTCCAGTTTGTTACTCTTGCCTCCAGGTTAAGTTTTTAAATCTTGGCAAGTAGAAATAGGGACACTCCTGAGTAATACCAATACAGCGGTCTGTTCCCTCACACTGATCTGGTAGACATATAGCATGCTGTAGAAATGCTTCCAGCAGAGTTGCCTAGATAGAATGACACTGGGCTGGGATGTCCTTTTCAATCCTGTTTACCTGCAATTATCTGTAGAGATAAAAACATGAGTACAAATTAGAGGCTGCTTTGAACTCCTTCAGAAAATATGGGCGAACATTAAACAAAATGGCAAGTCAACTGTCCAGCACGGTCCACTGGGATCCCTCTTCTTCAGGAGAATTAGTTTATGTCATTCCAAGTTAGATTCATATTCACATCCCTGCAAAGCTCTCTAGGAACTAGACTAGTGTAAGATCAAAGCGCCTCTCAGTCTTCAGTGTATTTAATCTTGCCATCTACCTGCGAGAGGTTTATGTGCAATTATCCCCTTTTACAGATGGGGTAGAAAGTGTAGAGGCTAAAAGACTTGACTGAGGTCATACAGGAAGTCTGTGGGAGGAGGAGGTATTAAACTGGCTAACATCATCTCCTGGGTGAGACACCATCTCTGGTGTGGCACTGGAGGTTTGCCTTGATCACTACAGTGGGCTCTGAAAGGAGACAAGGAGAGTCCCTGCTGACAGTGAATGCATCTATGTGAACACATAAAGGGAAGGAATGAAGGGAATTTTATAAGAGGTTTTACAGCTTTGATCAGTTTATGGTACTGTGATAAGATGTTAGTAGAGAAAAGCAAGTCTCTCTGGGAAACCTAAAAAGAATGCAGCTCCCCTCCCTGCCATGGGGGCTCTGAAACCCCTTAGGATGAAAAATCTTGGTTCAAGCTGTAGGATATTTATTTATTAAAAATAATATCTGATGCTTTTTCAATACCTTTGATTCTAACACACTTTGCATGCTAGAACTGCTGTGCTATAAGTGATAGCTCTGACACACCAACACTGGAAGAGCTCCATGCAGAGCAGCGTGCCACACCACTGTTGCTGAGGGGAGGAAACGTGGTGAGAATTAAGAACGCAGTTATTCAGCTTGGAATTTTGCCAGAATACAAAGAACAACACCCAGCTTCTTACAAAAAAGAAACTCATTAGATATTTAGTTATAAAATATGGAAAGATTAAAAAACCCTAACACAATAAGCTTATCATGCTTCAAGGCAAGGACTGGGAATTTTCTCAGAATGCAATAGCTATTATCAAGACTCATTCAAATTCATTGTTACACTTTCAGAAGTGCTACCCTATGACACCTCTAGGCCAAGATACAGCGTATCCCTCCATCAAAGGCACCATCCCTTTGTTTCTTGCAAAGACAGAAAGTGTCCAAGTCTTACATGTGCCAGGCGCTCTGCCTCTATCCTCTTTCCCTGGAAAGCCCACAGGCGTGTCAGAGTCTCCTGGCAGAGCTGCATGGAGCTGTGGAGCACAACCTGGAGCATCTGTATCAGACTGGGCGGTGCAGGGCCAGACCAGACTGCTCACAGCTCTGTCACGAACTATGCCTTCAGTCTGGGAACTGAGTGTTTGAAATTGAAGACTTCTGCACTGGTGCACCGTGTTACCAGAAATTTCCCAACCCTACTGGCATTTCTATGTAAAGAAGCATAACCTGGTTTCAGATCTATCCCTGTGTCTATCTAAATAACAAGGCAATCTTTCAAACGTCTGTTTCATTGAAGTGACAGGTTAAGACTCATAGATGACCACAAAACTGAACATTGCTATGAGATGACAGGATAACATGCATCACCTTCCCTATTGTGGAATAAGAATTTCTTTTTCTACAGTCATCCTTTCCCTATGCCTGAAGAGAGCACTCTGTGTAGTTTTTGTTTAAAGAAAACCAAATGAGAAACCCCAGCCCTTCAAACAGTGCTTTTATAGGCCCAGTGCAGCTTTTTACCTGGTCTTTAAGGGTGCAGAATCTTCTTGGAAAGCTACTCCCCAGCATCAGACTACATCATCTACTTTTAGAAGCAGGAGGCTTTCAAAACTGCTCTGGGGTGGAAAGGCAAGGAAAGTCGTCAGCCTTTTCAACTGCGTGGCTCTTATGAGGCCCAAAACTCCTTCAGGTGTAACACTGAAGCTACCAGTGCTGCCTTGTAGTTTTGACTCAGCCAAGGGAACTCCCACTGCAGAAGGCTAGCAGTGCAGATGGGAACAATGTTAAATTGCTGTCCTCCTTCCTTGTGAATCACAGACGACAGCACAGAACGCACCCCAAAAGAAGGAAGGGAGTCAAACCTGCTTACTGACAATGTTTAGCTCTTGAAGAAATCACCAAAAGATTTCTTCGTCTTTCCACTGAAACGTGTGGAATTGGCTGCTGCCTGAGATTTGACACCAGCCTGCATTGAGGAGACACCAGGCTTGACTGAGGTGCGCGGGTCTAGAGGACTGAGAAGGGTTTGCATTCTAATGGGAGTACAGTCCGAGGCAGGGACTCTTTTCCCAGTGCTGTACCTGGGAGCAAAAGAACTGAGACATAACTCTTCGTAGTCAAAATCTCTCCCATTCTTTCAGGAAAACACTGTACTTTTATCCACTTAGAAAAAGCCAGCGGGGGGCCCCTGGGAACTACAGCAACCAATAAATAGCAAGCAGCTACTAGAAATGTGGCTGGTATGAATATCGGCAAGTAGACATTTATTTCTAAAGCTGAATGTGACTTTTAAAGAGGCATCTCATGAAATTACTGAGGGAAATTACTTGGTCTATTAAGCCCCCCAAAAAGCTATGAGATTTTCTTAGTCTCCAGCTTTGTTTTCCATTAGATTTTAGGGGCAGATGAACAGGTTTATATACATTTGCTGCTTACTTTTCTCTGCCCTGTCTCCATCACTCACCCTTTTTAGCATAGAAAGCTTTAAGACTGCTGTAGCTAAATTCTGAATTTTCTCCTTTCTTCATTGAGCACTTTAGGCCCACAATATGATGCTCTGCTTCCTAGCATACACCCTAATTTCCTCAGGGATTTGGTGATCCCAATGAGTTGCTAAAAATGTTTCCTCGAAACCGTTCAATGTGACATACTCCTGCTCCGGGCCTTCCCCTATGACAAGCTGCTCTTGTTGAATGACTCCCTCTTGTCCTTACATACCAAATTTACTCGGGAAGGAAGACTAAACACTCAAATCAATGATGGAAAAAATGACAACACTTAAGAATAGTTTAGCTGCACAAACTGCAAAGTATCTCAGGGCTCAGATAATTCAGAGATTACTGTGCACTACTATCATTTGGAGCAGCCCCCAAAAATGTTATGTATGCAAGCAAATACAATACAAACAAGTTCAAAGCTCAAAACTGAGAGAACATACTTATTACCTGGGTGGGACAGAAGGGCACAGAGACTGACTTCAGTTGTTTTGAAAGTCTTTTTCTTTCTGTTTCTTTTTCAAAGTAGTCAGCATGTCTTTAAAGCTGTTTGGCAACTCTGAAGATTGAAAGCAGAGCTTTCTAACGCACACTTAGCAGCAGTCCAGGAATGCTAGCAGGATGCAAAAGCCTTCTCTACAACCACACAGGGACCATGAAGAGAAGTGGCCAAATATGGTACTGCTTCAGCATCCCAAAATGCCTTCGCAGATACACGTGCCTGAATAGCAGCAAGTTTTCATCACCACACAGAAGGACAGGATTACAACAGAGAAACTTTTCGATGCTGCATTGTTACTGCAAACACTGCAATTAGTTGCACCTGCCTTTTTTTTTTTTTTTTTTTTTTTTTTAAATTAAGGTAGCAGCCTGGAAAGTCCCAACGTGATAACTAGAGGAGGCTCCTTCAGCACTAGCTCAACTGAGCCCCTGCCAGAAGCTCCATCTGTTGGCGCATGTGAAGGAGCAAGTCTACACAGCCCTGCTTTTGGAAGGGTTTCACAGCTTGTGCAGAGCTCCCTGGTGCTGCAAGATGACAACTGCTGGCATCCAAATTAGCAGTTAAAGGCCATTTGGAGTGGTAAGTGCTTCACTGTGGGCACAGCAGGTAAGTAAAATAAGGACAGAGCAAGTGTACTGTGTGGGATTGCAGTGCTGATGATTCTGACAATGGAGAAAAGGGTTAACAATTTCACTGTTGTGTACAAAATGGATCTCTGCCTGCCTTATCACAATAATGATTTGTACGTCAAAGAAGAATTATCCTGACAAGAAGGCATACATAGACTTGGTGTTAGCTGCTTCCATTTGTACAGTTGGATTTCTCACAGCAACGTAGTGTAGAGGCATTCACATGAGAGATTGGACACCAGAAGCAGTCATATGAAAAATAAAATACTTCTGAGAAAGACCTTCCCTTCTCTTTGTTACAGCTAGTGCTGCAGGTTACCACAACTGAGAAATTTCTCCTATTTTATTTCCTTTTCATGATGAGAGCAGTTGATTCTGAGCCAAACATAGCAAGAATGAGAAAAACTATAACAGTTTAGTTTGAATTCAGGGGAGGGGAAAAGGGAAGAAGTTTTCTATTGTTTCACTTCCTGGGTCTCATGCCTCCGCACAATGCCGTTCTGAATAGATTTTACTTAAAGAATGGTTTAAACAGAGCTGTCTGCAACAATTTGAAAACTAAATTAAGAGAAATTATTTTGTTGACCATTCGTACAATGCAGTTCAGCGTTTTGTGCCAAAACAGGTGGTTTCCCCCAAAATCCTACTTACCTTAGACTCTTAAAGTAGTATCGTTCTCTTATTTAAAACAAATCAACCAACCTTTTCTCAGGTTATAGGACAAGTTCTCCACGGGTATGTGAAATAATTTATTTTCCTATGTCACCATGCCTGATGGGTACTGGTTCTACTTCTTATGCTTCTGTGGATTTCAGACGCGCGGGTAGAACTCTTTGCACAAGAAGGGAACAGGAATGGTGCCTAGTTGTGCTGCTGCTACTTTTGAGTAAGTGCCATGGTTTAACCCCAGCCAGCAACTAAGCACCACGCAGCTGCTTGCTCACTCCCCGCCCCGCCCCGCTTCCGAGAATCGGAAGGAAAAAGGTAAAACTCGTGGGTTGAGGTAAGAATGGTTTAATAGGACACAAAGGAAGAAACTAATAATGATAAAAACAATAATAAAATGACAACAACAACAATAATAATAAAAGAATTTGAATATACAAAACAAGTGATGTACAATGCAATTGCTTACCACTTGCCAAACGATGCCCAGTTAGTTCCTGAGCAGCGATCCCCCTAGGCCAAGTCCCCCCAGTTTATATATTGGGCCTGACATCACATGGTATGGAATACCCTGTTGGCCAGTTTGGGTCAGCTGTCCCAGCTGTATCTCCTCCCAACTTCTTGTGCCCCTCCAGCCTTCTTGCTGGCTGGGCATGAGAAGCTGAAAAAACCTTGGCTTGGTATAAACACTACTTAGGAACAACTGAGAACATCAGTGTGTTACCAACATTCTTCTCATGCTGCATCCAAGCCTATACCATCTACTAGAATGAAAATTAACTCTATCCCAGCTGAAACCAGGACAGTAAGTGGTGTGCTGGATCTGAATTGTGGGCTATTCCAAGGTATGTTTAAAGAAGGCGATGTTCATTGGTTGATCTACTTCACCCAAATATCTTTATGGGATATAAATAAAGAGGAAGCAAAATAAGTTAAAAGATAATCTAACAAGAGGCAAAATTAGCATTGAAACTTATCCCATTTTTCAAATTATTATGTCATAATTTGTATTTAAGAACAGTTTAGAAGTGATGCCAAATTAACACTTTGCCCAAATTAACCCTAAATATATCTCTCTACTGAGAAAAATGAATGCCATTATCTACACTCAGTAAGAAAATGGAGAGAAAATTGCCAAGAGCCATGTAGCTTGACAGTGAAAGAAATTCAGCTCTCAGGCTTGAGGGCTATAGGTCATTAATGGAAGTTTTGCATAACGAAGTAGTGAAAGTACAATTTCTGCTTCGCAGTAGCGACAAGTATGGGGGAAAGCTTGGCATATTGAGGCAGATGCATAAATTCCACTCAGCTCTTTGTTCTTTTGTTTCCCAACATTTGTTGGATTCTTCCCACTTTCCATGGTTTATTTAAGAGCTCTTGCAGATGTTTTAGATTTCTTCTAATCACAGTTAAGCACTAATTACATTGTTTTTTTAAAAACAGTATGCAATATATAATTTTGTATTAAGCTCCATTTTCCAAAGCCTATGTTCCCCTGCGCCTTTTGTTCTCATATGTTCCCCATTATAAAAATGGGCTTGTTAACCAGAAATTATTTCGCAAATGTTTTCAAGCTTTGGCCATTCTGTCTGTCTATAGACAATTCATCTACCTCTGTAGAACAAGGATGCTGTGTGGAGTTGTGGTCACTAGTATATTTGCAGTTTCATGCTTTGCCTGAAGAAAAACTGTTATCAAACAGTTCAGCATTGCTTGCTGAAGAAGAGGTGAACAGTAGTCGTGGTGTGGTATCAGGCGATGGAGCACAAGCAGCAGCAGCTTTTCTAGGCATAGGACCAGCTGACATCGCAAGACACAAATGAGAGGAATCAGAAACACTTCCTGGAGAACACCACTTTTGTTGCTTTCCACTGCATATCCCTACAGCCGGACAGTGCAAACAGTATCTGCGGCTGTGAGTTAGCTATGCAGGAGCATTGTACGTCCCTGCGCTCCCCGTCTCGGATGAAGGCCCTGACTTTGTGCTCTGCTGTAGCCCAGACCCTGCCTTGAAGACTCTGCAGGTTTCAGACCACCTTCCTGCCAGGGAGGTGCTAACAAATGAAAACAGCTTTGAGAGAAGGCAAGAAGCCTGGAGCCACATTAACAAAGCTAATTTGGCTTATGAGGCTGAATTGGGCTGTGAGCAGCAGCTGGGGGAAAAATCCTCCACAAATGCATCATATGATGATGAAGTTTTGCTACTTTCTACCTTCCTCCTTCCCTTCAGTCTCTCAACTGCTTTCAAGCAAAGCCAAGTTAAGTGGTCTCAAGCACCAGTATGCCAGAAACACCAGTTAGGATTGCTAGAGCTTTTCTCTTATGTTCTGTCCACAGGCATGGAACAAATGGCAAATGAAAAAGTGAAGTTTCACCCAAAATCACCTCCTGAAACGATGACTTCCTCATCAACTCACCTCTCTCCTGTCGGCAAAGAGAGAGCGTGAGCAGATGAATGCGAGTAGGAAATGCTTTCCAGCCAAACACTCCCACAGTGATCAAGTGCAAAGACAGCAGAAGTGGGTCATTCACACAGGCATACAAGAACTGTCAGCACTAGTAGGCACAGCTGAGTGAAGAGGAGCTCTGCAGAAGAGCTTGGGGAAGAGCCTCCAAACTCACAGTCAAATCATCACCAGAGCAAGTGGAGAGCGAGCCTGAGATGGCACAGCACAACATATTCAGGTTACAGTGACAGCACTCTTCTGCTGTCAATAAGCTGAATCTCATCTGTCATGGCATTTGCCCAGTAGGTGGGAGGTTTCTTTAAATCCCAGGATCTATTCCGGGGTGAAATGGTGCAATCCAATTGGAAAACAAAGCCATTGAATTCTCCTTTATGGTCTCGTAAACAGTCCAGATAAAGCAGATACTGCTCTGTCCCTCAAAAGCCATATACAGCACATACAGAGAGTACACAGCACTTGCAAGGGAAGAGGCAGTACTGTTTTGCATGAAACTTCAGCCATACCTGCACTCCAGGGTGCAGTTTGCATGTAGAGTGAGTGGCTGTGTAAGAGAAGTTTGCCTGACATATTCTGGAGGCAAATAGATTCAAGAAAACCTTGACACCAATTTTTCTCCATTTAGCACAGGCCCCTATGTTAAGGAAGGTACTAGGCTACTAGCAAAGTCATCTGGATTCTCTCCCTCAGCTATTTCTCTCCATGGTTCCTGGAAGGAGCTGCTTCAAGTGATGTTTAGAGAGGGGGCGTGTGCTGCTAACTCATCCAAACGGTAGGCCTCCCGCAAACTTTTAAGAGGTCTCTGCCTGTAGCAGGCATAATTTTCCAGACCTTGTTAAATGTTATTCTGGGCACTGGCCTATACCCTTGAGAAATTCCTTACTGAGCAGATTATAAGGGCAGCCAGTGACCCAATGACCTTCGTTTTCCTGGGATGACGCAATGGCCGATTCATGGTCAGGAAGTACAGCGGGCTGAGCAGAACATGAAATGAGCTGCTGAAAATTCCCAGGTCAGTGTTTTGTTTCCGTGCCATCGAGGGTAAGATTTCAAAGTGTAGAGCAGCCCTTTAAGTTCTCTCTTTTATGAGGTCGGGCTAAATGCTTCCCTTTTATATATGAAGAGAGGGTGATCTTTGCCAGAGTCCACACTGGGTTTGCTCTTGTTTTGATTTCTGCTTTGGTCAAGAGCTCTGTGCAGCAGGAAATGCAGCTTTCAACAGCAGTTCAGGCTTTGCTGGAAGGCGGCCCCTGCGAGAAACACTGCGCTGCAGAAGCATTGAACCAATTCAGCAGCAGCAGAGAGACGCTTTGCTGCAACCACGCTCTGTCTGCAGGCTCTATCACGCAAATGCCCTTCCTTTCTACCCATCCTCAATTTCAAGACTCTGTATTTGATTTCGGGCAGTGAATAACATGAGTGAAGGAATAGAAGAAAAAAAGCTCTGGAGCTGGCCAGGCTGTGAAAGAAGGGTAAAGATTTCAACATAAACCTGACTGGGAGGCAGTGAAGGGCAGGTTATAAACACCCAGGACTGCATGAGGGAAATCCTGTAAGATATTATATACCCCCATTTCCACATTCTTGATTTAATCAACTACAGTTGACTTGACAAGAAAAAACAACTCCCAGCACAGTCTACAGGGATCTCCAGGAAAGCATTAGAAAGTATATTAAAACTGGTAGATTGGATGAAAGCACCGGAAAATGTTCTTTATTGGTAGTACTTGCAATAGCAGAGAAATTAACTGGATGCACTAACACACTTGTACGTGGGTTGGCTTGACTGCACACACAAGCAGGGACCTGAAGTCTGTGCTAGAGAGAGTGCTTTTAAGAAACAGCAGCCAGCAGAAGTGGCTTAGACACTAACACCAGCCATGTAGAGCCACAGTTGTGTCTGACCTTACGGTATATCTCACATGACGCATGCTTGAGAAGCACGTCACGGTGAAATACAGTCCTACTGGAGGAAACACAGCATTGTGCTGGAACACAGTTCCCAGAAAGCTCAAATCGGTTTCCACAGACTGCAGTAATCTAGCCAATTGTTTAGATTAAATGGTTCAGGCTGATTAACCCGTAACCCTAGCACGGATTTCCCATCACAAATTTCAGTAACAGTTTGTAAAGGATAGAGACAGAAGGGCCCTGAGGTGAAACACTTACTGTGACTGTATAAGCTTGTTTCTCATTCTTGATGTCAAAAGCAGGTTGATTTCTACTCCCTTCTAGCCATACTTAAAGGCTAGTCCAGAATTCCATTCCTCCCTAAACTAATTCAGGATCAATACATACCAATTCCTCTTATGCCAAGTGTTGTGAATTTAAATAGCTCTCTATCTCCCAAATCTGCACTTACCTTCTTGCTCTTTTTATGCAGAGGAGCCAGACTGCTCTCAGACTCCTAAGCTTAAACAAAACACTTTGCCCTTCGGCTCTGAGGACAGACTCTCCTTTCCTTTCGATTTCAGAATTTCTGTCCTTTGAAATGCTGTCTTTTGACAACTCGAGATTTCCGATCACAGAAGAGTTTCTGTAGGGAAAAAAGTCATCAGGGCATTCGGAACTGGCATGTAGAATTACTTCTGTGGGAACTAGCTTCTTTACAGAGCACCCTGGGGCTCTGTGGAAGCAGTTAGGCTGATGAGCTGCCAAGTGGGTTTTGAGCACATGCCTTTTTCTTTGAAAATCCAAATGAGACAACAGGAACTTGCTGCAGATGGAAGGGGCTGGACATAAGACTGGACAAATACTGCTAATGTAGTAGAATTTTCCAGAGACCATATAACACGTGTGGAAACAAAGCTGCAGCGGGATGCAAGATTTCTCCTTAGGGCTGCAACATTAAGAATAGTCTGTTCTTAGTCCAGAGGGAAACAAAATCAGAGGAATTTTATCCCAAGTAGTGAACCAAAAAATGACAGGCATTTTCTGGATGTCTGTGTTATTACAGGGACCAGCCAGGGATGAGTTATTTGTCTTTGAGCTATACAGCTGTTAAAGTTCTAAGAAATGAAGTCATGGCTTTCAACATGCCCCAGTTATAGCACGTATTTCTGTTTGAACTCTGAAGGTGGCCTGGACGCTCAGAAATGCAGGGAACGTCTCAAAAGCCACCAGCTACTTGTCTGCAAGATCAAAAGTGACCAAAGCAACATCTATGTTTACCTAATTTTAAACATGATTCTGTAATCCACCATCAGTAGTGTCACTGCAGGTCTGACTTACCCTTTCAACACTGCCATTTTTACTGGCAGGGAACAACTACAGATAGTATAACCCCTGCTTGGAAGCAAATATCTGAAACAAGCCTCAAATAGTCTGCTTTCTGTCTCAATTTATGTATTTTTAGAGTTTTGCTAGGAATTTGAAGGTAACCCGGCATTTAACTGTTACAGGAAAATCCAAGTATAGCCTCCCAATCCTTATGCTGTTTCCCTTTTGCAACATAATAAGAGATGCAGCAATCTCTTTCATTGTGTCTATAAATGGCTGGAAACCTGTTATCTCATGTCTTGCCCCTCTGCTCTTGCTCACAGTGAATTCTTTTTTTCTCCAGCACAGGATTTAGAGTTGCCTGGACTGTGGTGTCTCGCCAGCCCCATTTCCAGTACACATTCACACATATCCAAAGCTGCGCCAGCATCTCAATTCCGCTGCAATAATGTGACCCACCAGACTTAGAGAGACCTCTCTGCAAACCCCAGAGCTACTTCCTAACCTGTGCCTGCCTTACAGTCCCAGAAGAAAAGAACCAGCAACTTTCTATTCTGTGTCCAGCAGCTCTTCCTCCACGTATAGGCAATTAGTGTATTAGGAACCATTCAACATATTAAGGAGGGAGGAAGGGTGTGAAACAGCACAATAAAAGGGAATACCTGTCATCTTCATCAATGGACATTATGAATCTATTAATTATGAATCTACATGGCAACCAAACAGTGTGAACCCTTATGCTAGCAAATACTGTTAAGAAAGGACTATAGGTTGAACATTCTCTTTTTAGTGGGTGTCACCCTTAAGATAGGGAAGAAGATCTGAATAGGCTCTGACCTCTTCTGAGGTGGGTGCACAGGCCGCCTATTTTGTTTTACAAACCATTTAGTCTAGGAGATATTCAGCATACTTAAGAGTTTTTCCAGTTCTGGGAGAGGAATAGGACACCCTTAAAGAGAAATGTTTGCACCTAGCCTCTTTTCAGATAACAAGATCTTGGACAGACCAAAATATGAGTGATCTGGTCATGTAATAGAGGCACTCCCATGACTTGGAAGAGATCCGAGATGACTCCTGAACAGTCAAGAAACTAACCAGAAAATTCTCTCTGTGGCTTGAGTTGCTGGGCTACAGGATCTGGAAGCATTACAGGCATGTCACAGCAGTGGTTTGGCTTGAGAATTACCCTAAATAGCCTTATTATCATCACCAAATGATAGAGGATGGCAACTGGACTGCAAGCCAAGCATAACAGAATGACCCATGAAGCTGCTTTTCTGAGGTGGTCTTTTTCGTATTTCCCCATATTTTCTTTGTATTTTTTCCCCCACAGTTTTCATATGTGAAATCTCAGTAACACAGAGTCCCAGATCAGAAGAGATCAGCAATATATATGTAAGAGATCAGCTAGAACAGCAACATGTTCATACTGCACTTCTCACGCACGTTCATTTTTCTGAGGCAAAAAGAAACACTGTCAAAGTTATGCTGGCACACAAACATTTAGCTAAAATCACTACTCATTTCATGAAGGAAAAGTTCAGTCTAGGCTTAAAGAATATATCCAATTTGTTTCCTAACACTCCTCTGTTTCAAGTCATAACACAGATATTCCTCCAGCGTCTGGGTTGCTTGGACTCACTAATTTTTAAATCTATTTAAGAGAATGTGATTATTTGTATTTGTCGACTGTACGTATGAGGGGACAAATTCAGTTTTTGTACTGTAGTTTCATGAGTTTAGAGACTGAGTGTCCTGCAGTGGTGACAGCTGATAAATACCACTGGAGGATTTGATCTCAATTTGCAAGAGATACTGTTCCTGATTTTGGTAATAAATCTTTAAGTTAAGACCCCTGTTTTCTCCACAGATAGACACGATTGTGACTAAACCTGCACATACTGACTTTCAAGGAAAAAAGCCGACCATGAGCAGATGAAAGCAGGCAAAACCAATAACCAAAAAGAGAAGAAAAATAAATATTCAGCCAAAGTCTCCAATGATTTCATGAGGCAAAGTTCAGTCTAGACTTGAAGAATATACCCATTTCGTTTCCTAACATGCCTCCATCTTAGGTCATAAATATTCCCACAGTGACTGTCTTGTTTCAACTCACTAGATTTTAAACAACAATAAAAAACTAACTTTAAATTGTTAGTAAAGCAATGTGCNTTTTTTTTTTTTTTTTTAAATAGCTAACAATTTACACAGAAAAACTAAAACTAAAACTAAATATAATCCTCAGACTGGGTCTCAAGAAACTGTGCTAGCATTTTAGAAACAATAGTGTTATTTCAACTCATTTATCATTAAAAAATGCAAACAAAAGATGAATATTTAGAAGAGACAAAATACTCATGCTTATATAGCTGAAGGCAAGGAGCAAGTAATTGCAGACAGACCGGAATCGTTAGTGTGGCGTTCTTAATGTCTAAGTCTCAGTAACTGCAGATGACTAAAGGCATCTCTGAGTAAACTTCAGAACTGGTTCTGTGGCTAAAAGTGTCACACTAAAGGCTTCAATACCTCAGGATTCTCATCATATTTTGCAGGAAGCTTTAGTAAAGCAAAAGGCTGATTTAAATAAGCTGCAAGAGCTTTGTCCAAAGTATTAAAGCTGTCACTTCTCTCATAGAAGAAGTCAGAGAAAAATGCTGTGTTAAGTCCTTACTTACTGGAAGAGAACAGAAGTGGTTACAACATAAGGCAAAGCCAAGACACTGAGCAGAGATTCTTGCAGATTAAATTCAACTCTGGAAGACAGGATGTTTGTCTAAAGCATTGGCAGTGAAAGATGGTTGTTCTTGGCAATAATCGCAATCACCATTTAAGTCCCTCTGCTATACAGTTACCAAAAAAGAATGCATTTGGTTTCTCTGTAACTGACAGAGTGCAGAAACATTAATGTGAAAAATAATGTAGGCCAGTTACTAACTAGATGGGAATATAAATATTAACCCTTTCCTAGATATGGCTACTACTGGTCTATCTAGTCCTTGGATCACAGGAACTTGACTGGCTATTACATTCAGTGCAACCTGCTCTGTGGATTTGAGCAACCTATCTCCCTGCAACATAATTTTGCCATCTGTAAAATAGGAGTGACTCATTTGTAGTGCTTTATAAACCACAAATAAGAAACAATCTTTAAGAGCAGAGTAGTCTTTTTTAATACTTGAAACCCACTATGGTGATCTTGGGATGGATATGATGGAGAAGGTAGCTCTAACTAGTAGCATGCAGTAAAGCATACGGGCCATGCATTGTCTCTATGAGCGTCTGAAACACTGCCATTTGGGAAATCCCTTAAGCATGGGCTTAATCCCATTTAGTTCAAGTTGAGGTAACGGTATTGCAGACAGATTGTGAAGAAATTTTTTTTTTTTTTTAAATACTGCAAGTACGTTTTTTTAAAATGCTGTATGTGCTACAGCGTTTGGTGAACTGGGGCATAGAAACCTTTTCTGTTTCACAAGCAAGGCTGATAAAACTATTATCTGGCCGTATGTCCTTAATGAAATGCAATGTGTTTATAGTCAAACTGGAAAACGTACAAGACAGTACAAACATGTATTTATAATACACCCACTGCCCCAGAATCTGACCACTCTTTCCAAGACTTAATCAGGCCAACAGTTCAATGACTTATGTTCAAGTATTTTAATCAATAACTTAGAATATACAATGCCGTTTGAATGCAGAGATCATCAGCTATAAAGCTGGAAGAAACCTCTGTATTAACCTGTTTACTTGGTCAACTGCACCTTACAAAACACAAACAGCCACAAAGATGACCGATTCTGAACCACATTCAGAGAAGGTGGAGCATAGTACAGGCAAGTACTCTAAAACAAAAGGATTTATACTAACAGCCTATAAAGTACTCAATATTGATCTGTGTGGGATTAAAGATTCCAACCAGTATTATTAAATTCAGCCCTTTAAGAGCAAGAACTGTATTAAGAAAATAACCAGCAACATTTTTTCCACTGTCCTAATGCACTATCTTTTCCACAGACGTCAAAAATGCCTCCGAGACTGCTAAATTAACATTTGATTCGGTACCATGAGTGAATTTTCATCTTCAGAAGTTCTGAACTTCCAAACTTAATGCTCCACGTTTATTTTTAATAAAGAGATTTTGACTTTATAGCAGTACCAGTTATGGGTAAACGTGCCAAAAGAAACTCTCTTCACCTGGGATAAACCCTCACAGTGGACATTTTAGGATGCTAGGAAGTCACCAGCCCCTACTATCCACTTTTAAAACAAATGGAAATACTTAAAAGAAATAACCAGTAGAGAAATAAAGTCATGTTTGTTATACAAGCTTTACATCATCCAAATTAGGCATGGATAATCCCCACATACTAGTATTTCTCCTGTGACACCAGACATAACTGACTGACTTGCACAGGTGGAAAACAGCATGTATATTATTAAGAGATGCTTGAGGAAGAAAGAGTCTGGCTCTCATAAATGCTCAGAACAAAAGAGAAAGGGAAAAGCAAAGGAACTTGTAAAGAAAGATAAGGTCAAAAGGGACCCAAGCATGCAAAAGACTGTGGTTCAGTTTTCACATCTTGAGGCATTACTGTGCAAGCACAAAGAATTAACTTCCCTGGAGTCTCTAAAGTAGTGCCTAGAATGTTTTCAACACAAATTAAAATCGTGCTGCACAGGAAATAAGAACAGACAGCAAACTCACCAAATGCTTTCTTCTAGTAGTTCAATATATCTACTTTAAAAGATTTTAATAGATTTAAAAAAAATATTTTAGCCTAAAACATGCCTAGGGCCTCTTTAGCGGCCATTTAAATATTCAGCTAATCGACCCTAAACGATGACCTTCTTAAGTCTTGTTTCTGTCATGGAGAATATGTGGAAGAAAGCTACCATATAATCAGAGACATGATATACACGTCTGGTGATGGATCCACTTGATTACTTTGACATGAATGTAGTCACGCCAAAACAGCCCCCACTGGTAGCAACATCAAACTAGTTAGAATGCAACTGATCAGCGGCAAGATTTCTGGCATAGGTTTCCTATGGAGAAATTCAAGTAGCCTAACTGTACGTACACACGCAGAGTCATATGTGACATTGAAAAATGTTGAATGAAATGGAAATCGTGACATATGTACAAGCAAAACTGGCTTTCCCCCCCCCCCCAAACCAACACCACCAAGCATCCAACACCCTTGAATAAGCGGTGTTTGACTTCTGTATATTTACATGCGGTTAACGTACTTTAAGGATATTGAATGGTCGCTGACATATATCCCAAAGTAAGCATTCATAGTTTTGTCTATGCAGCAGAGCTTTAAACAGAACATTCTCCTCTACCACCTGGGAATTCTGCCTTTTCCCAGCCTTGCAGATAGATACAACTTCTGCCTTATTTCGCTTAAGGAGCAAAATGATCCTTTGTATGACAACCAGTGCAACACGTCACAAATACCTACACACAGAAAAAAAGGAATTCCTTCAAGGGCTTATTGTTGGTGAAGACAAAAATAAAATACAATATTTATTTCTGTGGCCAGATAAATACTATACATAATGGTGTGGCAGCATGACTACAAACAAACTCCTTTGTGCCTTTCTTGGGGTTAAAACTTTAAGAGGAAGGGAAGACAAAGTGAGTGTTCAACCCCCTAAGAACTCCAGCATATAATTACAAAACTGTCTTGAACAGAAGGTTCTTTCACTGCAAAAAAGTGTACTAATTTGAGAAAAAACGTAAGTCTTAACTGCTTCATTATTTTTAAAAAGTTAAAAAAAGTGACAAAGTAGCACTTATTTGTAGCTCAATAAATGACAGACAGTAATCTTTAGGCAAAATGAATCATGTTACCAGACATGAACTCTCACGGGTCTAGCATTTCCACACTGTAGGATGTGGGGTTGCTTCAGCCTGCCCCTTGAACTGGGCCACATCTAGTTTAGATCGATTCTCTTGTTAAATTTCTCTGGTGCTGAAACACTGCAGCCCAGAATTCCTCTGCAGTATCTGCTTTATGCAGTGGCTAGGCAGATTACACAGAGTTTGGCACGATCTCTACAGCTCACATGCAGCAGGCTGAAAACAGCAATACACAAAGCCCAGGACTGTTGAGTTTGTTGACTCCAGCCAGGAAGTATCAGGTTCAGGGGCCTAACCTGATACCAGGCGGTTGACATAGGGGATACTCTGCTCTGCCAGAATTATTGGAACTACCAGCAACTGATGAACGCTGCTTGTGTTGTGCCTCAGTACCAAGTCCTCCTGCCCAGCGCTGACCAAGGCGGTGTGAGTTTGGCAGTGCGTGCCCCTGACCACTGTGATGAAAGTAGGGATGTAGCCTCTTGGGCTGAAGTACACCTGTGTGGCTCTACCCAGTGCTGCGTGCACTTAGTGACATTCGCTGGAGGACCTCTGCATCGCTTTCCACTGAATGGCGCATTGTGCCCAAGGAGAGTTCACACATTAAAGGAAGAGTAGCTCATCAGCCAGATCCAGTCTGTGCATGTCTTAACTCCAAACTAAGTTATCAGACTTCATTGCAGGTACTACGATCAGGCAAAACAGCAATTTATAACAGACTTGTAACTCACATGACCAAACAGTTTCTCCATTTGGCATCGTAAATTTTGTGCCACAGAAATGTGTTGTTCCATTAACATGATCAACTACAATATATGTTAATGTATACTACTGTGAACACAGAAAAGCAGGTTTCAGGTATCATGACAATTAATGGGCAGACAACTCTCTGTTAATCACGATGCAGTTACATAAGGACAAAACTTTTATAGTATAAGGCACACACACAAAAAAAAAATCCAAACCCAGAGATTAAAAAAAATGTAGGGAAGATAAATGCAGTGATGGCACATGCCATACTCCTGGGGTGAGTGTCTTATCAGTTTGGACTGATTAAAAGCAAAAATGTGCTCATGAGCTAAACATACTTACATTGAGGAGGCTTCTAGGTTATGTATTCATCCCTTCATTAGGAATTAAGTAATGAAGATGCAGAAAATCAAAGGGGAAGGGACAGATGAAACAAGAGTCTAGCCTTCAGTTTTTGCTTTAAAACTCTTCTTACTTTGAGGCTTCTGATGTAGAAGTTTAGACAAATGCTAAAATGTTCAACTTATTTTCTGAGTAGTTGGGGAAACAACACTAGACTATTCGTACACAAACAACTTTGAGGCATTTAGCTTTTAATTTGCATACAATTCCTTAAAGTGAATTCCACATGAAGAAGGGTGAGATACAACAGAGCTCATTTACCATTTCACAAGTTAACAGAACAAAATAAACTTAAGTCCTTCCTATTAACTAGCTTCCATCCCTTACTCCAACTTGTCACTTCCTGCTGCAAGTCTCCATGCCGAATAAATGCATGGACTAGTTCCAAACTCCACAGATGTTCACATGTGGACTTCAGTGGTACTGCAAATTATAACAGCAAGAAAAAATTGAAATAGAAAGACTTTAGATGAGCTTATATTCTCTTAATGTTTCCCAAGTGAAGACCCAAAATTCAGAGTAAAAAAAAAAATACTTCAGTTGTGCAGCTCATCTACTCATCTGACTGTGGAGCACATAGCTAAGGAGAAAAAAGAACAATACTTTCTGTCAAAGAAGAGGGGGCATTAAATCAGAAATAGAGAGGTCTCAAAATAACTGTGCTAAAGTGGACTTCCCAAACAAATTTATCTGGCACACAATTGGAGCACGCTCTTTCCTTCTACACACTGATAAAGTTTTCTAGCTATACAATTTCCATACATAGTTGCATTTGACCAGGCTTTCGGCTTCTTTCAAACTAGCAAATGCCATCCTGATCAAAATATATTACAACAGTATTATACCTACAATAAAATATTGGCATGATGCTAAGGACAGCATCATCTTTCTTCGTGCTTTAAGGAGACCAAATAATAGGTTAAACGCAGGTTGAAAGGGAAGCCGTAACAAAATCTGTCTTGCAGATCTTTCCAAAAAGAGATGAGAATGTGAGGGTATCCAGGTAAAAAAAGAGAAAGAGCCATAAACTGCAAAGATGCTGCACCTGCCAACAGCAGCAGAAAATCCCTATCGCTAGCTAGAGCTGTCTTCATTTAGGTCTTACAGCAATAAACACCAATTTAGCCTTCTGCCTAAAAATTTACAGGAAGCCTTTTTTTTGGCATAGGAATTCTTAACATCGAGATTCTGTGACACTGCTAACAGTGAACTGAGTGAAAAAATCAAATCAGTTGTGCTGAAGTGGAAAATTGCAGAACTCTGAATTGCACATCTCTGATAGTAAACATTTGCATACGCACACAAGCCTACACATCACAGCACATCTGGCGATGCCAGTGATTCCATTTGGGATTTGCCAATTTTTTCCTCACAATTGTGGATTCTCCAGCAACTCTACTGAGTCCGAAATATGTCAGTACCAGAGAAGAGACTCTAACAATAAAAATCTTTGTATGCTTTAATATTTATTAATTCTCTAGTCATTTTTTGCTATATATTGAACACTAGAGTGACAAAATTCCTGATAATTCTATCTCATGCAGGTAACTTAAAACGAGGAGTTAGCACTATCTAAACTGGTAAACCTACCACTAGGGGGGGTTATTTTTGAGTCTACAAGACAAGTATTTCTGCAACAATGACAACTAGGTGGGTATGCATATAACATAACAGGCTCAGCTGAATGTACTTGGCCGGCATCTAAATGACAGCACAGCCTTCAGAATGGCTAGAGTGGCAACATCCTTTGACCTAAACAGACTTGACGTTGTTGTTTAAGAGGGCTCGAGTGGGGTTGGAGGCATGGTGGAAATTGTTGTTAGGAGAGATGGTGTTTCTGTAGTTGGTCAAATAGTTTAGCTTTTGCTAGTTAAAGCTGCTGCGATTTGTGTTCTTTCTTTGACAGGGTAAAACGTGTTACTCACTCTACCCATATTGCTATTGTTTAGGTCACAACAGAGATACTGAGAGCATACTGTACCTTTCTGCAGCTGAAGACAAAGATTGCTGATAGATTGCTGCTATTCCTTCTCTGCAATTCCTTGGTGAGTACATTTTCATCAATACCAACTATGAAAACAAATTCCCTAGAATCCAGATTTTTTTAAAAATATATTACAGGAAAAGTCTACTTGTAAATCACTTATTCTTTTCTCCTACAATACCCACAGGTTTCAAACCAAAATCATTATAAATGAAATTATTAAAAGAATAACAAGACTTGTGATAGTCTTTTGTTGTACTGGGCATTTCCCTTTTTTAACTAACATACATTCTAACAGAAATCCCGCAGTACAAACCAGATAACTTCAATTAAAAAACAAAATGCAAACTATTCAGTCTAACGTTAGAGCATGTGTATGTGTGTATAATACTGTAAAAGTAGTCACACATTAGAGGTATATAATTGAAACAGCATTTTCCTTCACGAACCTGCTATTATTGAGGCAGTGACAAGGTTTCCATTTCTTTGTTTTCTGAGCTCTTTAAAGAATGGCTATTGCCACATTTTGTAAACCTAAATACTTGTATAAGCAGAAGCTTGTTAGTATCAGGTAAGGAGCAATACTACTAGTGCAAACAGGTGCAGAGACAATTCCTCCAGTTTTGGGGTGAACCAGCTATATAACACTGAAAGAGGACAGGCACCTTCTTCAAAGCCACACTCATGCATGTTTCTCCACTCAGACATACATCCTTCTCTGTCTTGGTCTTTTTTTACAAGGGTAGTTGGGGGAGAACCACCAGCTTATGTGATATTTATCACATGAAAGATTTCTTGACTGTTTTCCTATTAATATTATGAATGTTTTATAACAAGTCAAGGAACGATAAATACCTCAAGCATCAGGAAAGTGACAATAATACTGACTTAGTATCTTTAGTAAAAACTGAAACATTCTCTCCTGAGATATAAGTCAAGAAAGGAACAGGAATGATGAACCTAACACTGTACCATTATTTGATCATCATGCACCTCAGCTGACCAGATGAGAAAGAACAAGTGTTTATTGCCCTCTGCTCATCCAAAGCTACGNTCCCAGCGTGAAGCAGATGCTGTACTGTGAACTGGAGAAACACACATTCCCCAGAAGGGGAGACAGAATGAGGTTCTCATCGGTGGAATACATGCTGAGAGGAGACAGTTTTTAAAGACAAGGGGGAAAAAAAAAAAAAAAAAAAAAAAGAAAACAACAAAAAGAAGAAAAAGAAGAAAATCTCAGCAGGTTAACCCTCATCTTCTCTGAGCTCGGTGGGTAGAAATTTGTATTGCTGTTGGCGGATCTGAGCCAGTTTTTTCCTTGCCTCTTCCAGCTCTCTTTCCTTCTTCAACATTTCTTCTTGGGCTGCAATGATCTAGAAAACAGAAGCATAAATTATGACAGCAAGGAATACTGCCTGTACAAGATTTCTTTCTCCATGACACCAGTCACAGCTAGGCCTTGAGCATGCTCCAGAGAAGCACCAAATTTCAATTACTTCAGCAGGAATTGCTCAAATTTTTTCAGGTTCCAGGACTATGCCATCAAGAACAGTATCATATTCCTGCTTGTTTCTTAAAGAGAACAATAAAAAAAGAGAAAAAGAATCTACCAGCATAATTTCACCATATATCCATGATGGATTTTATAGTGCTGTGCTCCCCCAACGTTCACCGGGGTGAGGGGTTAGTTAGCACACGTAGTCAACTTGAAAACTCATTGCTGCAGGTATCCACAGTATTTTCCTGCATCTCAAAATGCCAAAGGAAAAATGACAGTACTACAGACATGCAGAAATGATAAATGTAAGTATCTTTTAAGTAGTGACCACAGTATGTGGTGTTCCTCATTCATAACAGTGAATCCAGAAGTTGGTACAACCGTAAAGCCTTGGAATCTATTTTTAAATACTGTTATTATTTCCCCATATTTATTATGGTCACAGTAATGAAACGTCATCAGTTCTTACCTCTCACTCTCTATTTCTTTGATTATATACATAAAAACTAGTGTTCCATTAAGATTTAGGAATATTTAAAGTACGTAAGTTTGGAAAGAACCATTAACTTCATCAGAACAAACATAGAAGATATTGCACAATGGTAACTGCTATTATGGTAAATGCTCAATGAAGAAGCGTAGACATCTTACAGCATATCACTGTGCTGTTACGTCAGTGGTTCCCTAACAGTAAGGCATCAAGTAATTTATCATAGATTTCTACATAGATTTGTCCAGCCTGCAATGCAGCAGATGGACATTGTAACACTATGCTACATTTCTGTGATAGTTTTTCTCTGCTTTACTTCTTGGGTGATTGTACGAACCTGAGCAATGCCACCCACAAACTTTGTTTTGACCACAACGTCATCATCCTCTGCTTTCCCAAATGCTGCTTTTTGGGCCGCCCTGACAAGATTGTCTGATGCTCGCTTGACAGCATTCCCTGCAGCCTTTGAAAAAGACAAAAGAAATTTAGTAATAACAAAAATGCATAACTAACGGGGATTCACGTAAGCATCAAAACTAAAACATCTTTGCTTGACTACACAGGAAAGGTGTGTTTTGTTTTGTTTTTCCCAGTGAAAAGCAAATTAATCTTTCAAAATCAATGGTACAGAGAGGAACACAATTCCTTTATTTACGAAGCTGGAAGCTGGGAAAGTCACAGGTGAGATTTATTTTTCCCCCTAGACTGAAATAAGACAGTGGATGAAATCACAAGTTACATTATGCATAACACTGATGAGATTTTTTTTTTTTTTTTTTTCGAGGAAGAACAACAGAAAATGAAAGCTAGCGTATAAAGATACATTTTAAGGCAATGAAGTTTTAAACGAATGGACTTTCATCAGGGCAAATTAGCCAATTACACAGCCATGATTATCTCACATTTTAACTTTTATTTCCTTAAAAATTCTCAGATTTCTAAAGATAAACAGTCAAACACTTGTAATACATCTTTTGTTGTCTAAACCACGTCCTGTCAGCAATTGTGCATCAAAAAGAAACTCTGCTATGCTGTAATACATACTGGCAGTAGAAATTCCGCACTGCATGCTCAGAAATGACCATGTCCACAGGCCCGGGTTTAATGGATACAGAGGTGACACCAGAGGAGTGGCCTTGGAACCTCCTACTGTGACCGCCATGGAAACGAGTGGAAGAAGAGTCCTTGTCACAAACAAAATGCAAACCTCTCTTCTACTAAAGCTAAAAGATGGAGCTGGCACCCTTTCTGAAGCACTGAGGTCTTGGAGACCATTGGCTAGGAAATACCCTGTGCAGACAAGGTGACGGTAGTATAGGGCTCAGCATTGTAAGGTCTGGCACTGAGTTTGTTCCAGTGTACTAAGAGCTGGTGAAAGTGGTGGAAAGCTGGCTCTGGGAGAAGAACGGTCCATGGTTTAACGGGTACTGCACACAGAGGTGTAAATGACATCTTTCATATATCACTGGCAGTCATTTAAATTTGTGAGTCCCGGCTAAGTCTTATGTTTGGTATTTTGTATTTTAAATTGGTTGATACACCAAAATTTGACCTATGCCTCCTTCTTGGCTCTTACTGGAACCCTCCTCCTTTCCAGCTCTTCATCTTTATTCATCAATGTCAGGACAGAGAGGAAAAGAAACTTCTGGGCTGATGTGGACTTAGCACTAAGAGGGGTCACAGGTCACTCATTCTGAGGGACTGACTAGGAGACCTAGCTATGTTTGCTACTCAATTGTACATACAAATACTGAAAGGTGGGCCCCCAAACGTGTTTCAAGTGCTTTAGCAAAGAAACAGCTTTAGAGAATGGGACAAAGCACCATTCAAAGATATCTCCACCTCCTGAGCAAGAGGAACACCTAGATTACCTGCTACCATGGGTAAGTCTTCAGTGCACAGTGGAATGCTATGGAGAGATATCTTACTGAATTATGAAGAATTTGGTTAGGTGAGATACCAGAAGCAACATTTTATCACCACTCCTGCAGTAACATAGTCTGGTCAAAGTGACCCAAATTTATCGCTACTCAAACTGACTTCTGTATTGCTGCACAGCAGTACTTTGTACCAGGTACTCTCAAGAGCAACTGAACGCTTCAGGAAGAGAAGGATGTGAACGGTTAAATGTTGCTAGAACCCCTGCACTGGGAAGGTGCCTGTCCTGTAAATTAAATTTGAGATGTGTGTGCCACAGGAGTGGATTTGCATGTCATTCAGCTATTCGTACTGTGTGGATTTAAACCTGCAGAAGCAGGTTGGGACAGACGTAGGTACAGCTGTCCTAGCTTAATCTGCTGCCCAGGAAATGTTAATTAGACTGTAAAGGTTTACATGGGGTCAAGGAGGACTGGATAAATTAAGAGGAGAAGACCACTGAGGGTTACTAGAGATAGAGAATCTGCATCTGGCTTGGGAAGTTCCCAAGTTGAAAATGGTTGGAATCCAACAACATAGTAGAGAATAGTATCATGTATGCTTACCCTCTTCTTACTCGCTTCCCTAAGCATTTCCTAGTGGCCGCTGCTGGAATCCGGATATAGATTGGGCTTAATGAACTTTTGGTCTGATCCAGTAAGGCTGTTCTTGTATTAAATGCTAAACTCTAGTATCTAACAGCAAACCAGTCAACACCACCAATAAACAACATTAATGCTTTCACAATGTGCAGAAAAAGGCTAGGTACTTGCAGTGTTGTGACAGCCAGTGAGAGATAACAGTGGAAGAGTTCTCTGTCCCACAGTTCCTGATGTCCCCAGGTGTCTCATGTGTCGAGAACACTGGTTTCCACACAGGCCACTGGCCAAGAAAGCCTGCTCTCACATGCTGGACACACACTGGCATGAGGAGGGGAAGCTGCAATGGACCAGCTCTGAACCTGCCCCCCACCTCTGCCCCAGTCCTATTCCATATTTCCAGCTTCATCTCCCTTTCAACTTAACTCTCTTCCTACCTGAAATGACCCAAAGACAAATTATTTGAAATTTGCTCTGCTCAGTCTGGAGCTCATCCAAAGAGAATGGAAACATTTCCATTAGTTTCATTAAGTTTTAGAACAGACTCTGTAACAGGGCATTTCAAGTTAGCATTCGCGGGAAATGCAGTTCCAATGTCTTCTCCCAAAGCTTGCAGTTGTTTGTGGGGTAGGAAACAGAAAACTAATACACTCGAACTCCTGAACCTAAGCTACTGATTAAAGCTATGTGAAAACATCTGTGCGGGGGGCAAAACCAGCTGAAAAGCATCAGCAGTTTTGGCAAATCCACCAGTAAAAAATATTTGGTAGACATCAACTCACTGGTTTTGCTATGATAAAGGACATTATTTCCAAGCGCAAACTGCTTTTCCCTTCATTATTCATGTTGGGACTAACACGAAGCTCGGTAAAATGGCAAGGTTCAATTTCAATCCATGCTTGGGCTTGTTTCCTTTTCACGTTCCATGCCAGCTTTTCACATTTGATGCCTACTTAGTAATATTTGCCTACAGTGACGGAGTACCCTGAATTTCCTGGCAGAGCTGAGAAAACACAGTCTCTAGTACTTGATTTTGTTCCCATCTCTATTGCTTCCTCTGCATTTAAAATTCCTTCAGACCCATCCTGGCACTTGGATATTAAAGTGCAGGTTGCATTACAGTCAGAACTATCTCCCAGTTACTGATACCTCCCCCCCCCAGACCCTTGACAAAGACAATCTATATGAATCCACTCTAAAGCACTAAAACCATCTCATCCCTAGAGATAACATTACCACTGTTTTCTATTGAAACAAACAGATTTTTCACACGCTTATAAATTTATTTTTTCCTCCTAAATATTTAATCCATTCCTCTTGCTCACCTAGATACTTAGTCATATGTATTTCTGTTGGACTTGGTTCTACCTATCCATGCATGAACTGTTATACTGAATGTCCATTAGTAGCATCTGTACAAACAAGAGAAAAAGGGGAAGTTTCACTATCACCAAAGATACTCCATGTTGATGGTATGAAAAAAGGAGCTGAAATAGTTCTTACATTCCAGGCTCAGCCTGCAGAAAAGCATGTCAGAGAAGGCTGTACTAATTTTTAAAATGAACACCCTTAAAACAAAACTTTTGGAGACATTAGATTTTACCCATCGCAAGAACAGTGTTAATTCAGTAATAGTTCAGAGAAGCTCAATATAAAAGGGATGGGTAATGTAAAAGGGAGCCAGTTTCATGTAAAAAAGTTAAATCAGACTTTAGTTGATAAGTTGCATCAGCTTCTGTTCTTGTTTTAGTCCAATAACGATTCGCCATTTTAGAAATGTTCTATCTACAACTGCTTTCTCTTGACTCTTAGAAACAAAGGAACACTGACCACAACCCAGGCTGGCACTTAAGCAAGTACTTTGTTGAACATATGCATAATCTTGCAGAGGTCAGGAGGATACTCATGTGCAACCAAGTTAAGCGTGCTTACCTGTTTGCAAGCTCACTGGGAGTCTTAAGTGAATGCAGAATAATTGCAGAGAAACCAACTATACTCAGCTGCTATAAAAATGCACATAGTAAACATTCTCAGCTCACATGTTCCTGTGGCTTGTCATGAATATGAATCTATCAATATTGCACTTAAACCAGGGCTTGGCACAGGCCAGTCAACATTTGCGTCTCTCAACATCTTTTAAAAATGAAGACTAAAACAAGCAGTGAAGTGAGCTGTAGCTGCTGAATAACGACAAATGCGCAATCACTTCACCCTTGATGAATCAAAGTGCCCCAGAATCCCACAAGGAAAAAAAACCGAACAGAATTGTGAAAATTCAAGAAACCATTCCTAAAATTCAGGGTTTGCTCATGCAGTGCTAAAGCAGCGTTTACAGAGCACTACTATGGGTTTTCAGTAATTAAGAACACAAGTACCTGTAGCCTCCTCATGGCTTCAGAATCATGATCAGCCTTCACTTTGCAAGCCACAAGCAGCTGTGCTGTAGAAGCTGCCACTTGTTTGGCAGATGATATGAGCTTCTCCTCACTAGCGTGGCCTTGTACTGAGGCATTAGCTGCTTCACAGAGATTGCTGGTTGCAGCTGCCACCATTCGGGCCTAGAAGACAGTAAAAAAAAAAAAGTAACTGTGCATTCTCACAGGATATTGTTTCTTCAGAGAGGGTGCTAGTTTTCCTCAAAAGAAGTAGTTACTCACAGCGGAAATAAGTCCCTGAGACCACTGTCCATCGTCAGCTGCATTTGCAGGGATTGCTCCAACCTGAAAAAACAGTTCAGAGATGGCTTACAATCAGACAGAAAATACAATTGCTTTGTCTCAGATTTAGACAAACAGTAATCCGTGAAAAAAGGGAACACCTGCACCTGTGACTGTGCCCAGCGCATACAGGAGCAGAAAATCCAACTGAAAGTTAGTTGTCAGAGTAAATGTGCTTCCAACACGCATCTGCCTGCTCACGTAGTGCCCAACTCGGTACACTGCTTGAATTGCCCCATCCTTGGACCATGTATAGAAGTCCCAGAGTAATGACTGCTGCAGCTGAGACTTTGGCCTAAACAACAGTTGAAGCAGTAGCTCCTCATCTCCTGGCCTTTAAAAATAACTTATTTCTGTCTCCACAACACATCTGGATTTACATCATTCCTGAATCTCTTCCGATTCTGACACTATGGGAAGGTACAAACCAGAAAGCTTCCACAGGGAAGCCCCTAACTCCCTTCATGCCTAATAATGGCACTTGAGGAAAGCGGCCCATTTTTCTGTGTGGCTCATCTACTGAAGTGTTCATGGCATCAGCAGTACTGGCAACAACCAGGAGACAGTTTTCTTGCCACGTCAGATGAAAATAATGAAACAAAATTCTACAGTTGGTTGCCAGCACACAACGGCCCTCCCACCCACCCCCAACTGCCTGTGTCTGGGAGTTTTGGGAGAGAAGCTGGAAGACGTGAAATATAAATATGGTCCAGAAACTTGGCGCATTTTAAAAGAAATGGTAACAGGGATTCATGCATAATCAGGATCCCAGGGATCAGAATCAAATCCTTGTGCGTAGCATCAACATAAACAGAAGATGTGTTCTCGCATAGCTACGGTGACATGTTTGTGTAACTGAGAAATCGGTTAAACAAATGAATACACTACGTCCCTGAATTCTTTAGGTTTCAAGATTTTCTTGCCTAATCATCCCCAGAATACGTATTTTAAGTAGACCACAGATGCAGGAGTCTGGCTAGTGGTGTCTGAATTGTGTGCGTGTGTGCATGTGTGAGTGAGTGAATAGGAGGGTGGTGTGGAAGATGATAGACCAGATCCAACTTTCCAGATTTCATCTATACTGCAGAAATGGAAATGGTTGCCTAACATCAAATTAATTCTTTTATTGCAATCCCACAGGGGAAAGTAGTTTCACTTAAAATTTCTTTAGCAAACTCTTCAACTACAATATTGCAGCAATTTGCCCTGTAAAGATACTTCCACTGCCTTTACCAAGCAATGTCAGAAATTTATTTGGGACAAGAACGTGCCTAGTTCGCACATATCCACGCAGTTGGGTAAGAATTTCCCACTGCCTCCATACCAAATAAAAAGGTCAGTGAGGAATCTAAGCCAACAGTCAGTACCATTTACTGTTCGCTGCTGAAGTGATGGATGTGGAGCAGATCAGACTTGTCCTTCCCACTTACATGCCAGCCATGCTTTTCTGGGAGGAGTCCATACCACATGCCTCAGAAGGTTTCTTACAAAAGCAAAATGTTTCCCCCCAGTATCAGTAACAAAATCTTCCCACCAGGCGGGTTGGAGCCATTCTCTATGGGCAAGAATTTGGTCAGTCATTTTAGAAGCCAGCTTCCTGTCCTTCTGCCTGACCTGGTGATACAGGCTGCCACAGCAGTCAGGGGATACCCAGTAGTGACAATTACCTAAGCACTAGTAATTAGTAAAGAAAGAAGAGAAGGAAAATGGGTTAGGGCTTCATTACTTCAGAAGTATCTTAATGGCTTTATTTATTTGTGAGAAGTATCATAACGAGAGGATGTGCCATAAACAATTCTGAAGTTTGATGTTTCATTAAATTTTCATTTTGGTTGAGATTTATTTTTTCCCTTAAAGAGCACAGTACTATTTGCAGATCCCCCAAGCAGGCAAGAAACTATCAGTAAAAGCCATTCGCTGCAAAAAGTCCTGATCTTTCAGCAAGTTACTAGAGAAGAATGATGGATAAAGCAAAATGCCCAAAGCCAGTAAAGCCAGCTGAACAGATCTGCTAATGTGGCACTATATTTGACAGGTGTGCTTCTATTAGAACAGCAAGCTACAGCTTTCCTCAGACAGATTAAAGTGGTTTTAGCAATTATCTGAACTTGGATGGAATAGGTTGCAAGCGCTGTTAACCTCAATCTGAAAGACATAAATAGAAATGTATCTGCGGCAGCAGAGAAGCCAAAACTACCTGAGGGTGATTCAGGGCTGGTACCAGATAGAAATACCTTCTGTGTTATTCTGTACAACTTCACAGTGGTGGTGGTGAGGAAAGTAAAGCAAACTGTATATCATAATGAAACTACGTAAGAACAGGTCTTATCACATAAAAGCAGACTGCACAATAATCTAAGTAAAGCAGGTAAGTAAAAATTCTCATTTTTTTGGACTGTCTCCACAGCCAGATTTCAATGGGTAATAATATCTTGTTTTATGCATTATAGATAAGTTCCATAGCTACAGCTCATAGTGGGCCTTTTCAAAGAGTTACATCACTATTGTTCTGAAACAAGTGGTCTGTGCTTCTGTTGGAACTAGGAGCACAAGCTCCCCAGGAATCCTAGCTGAAGTAGACAGCATAGCGCTTTTGTGACAGGAGCAATGACACCGTCTGCTCAGAATAAAGAATTAGATGAAATTGGAAACCATAACTACACAACAGCAATGATCCTATAACAAATTGTTCTCACAGGCAACATATCTGATGTTCAGATTTCAAGTTTCAAAGTATATTAACTGGGAAGAAAAAACAGCGATGGATACGAAATAAATTACAAAGACCTCAATCCTGACCAGACCAAAAGGACGACACATGTTATAAGCACTCTTGCCGTTGGTCCCAACAATAACTACAAGCACATCCACTTAAATGTACTGAATTTGCACACAGGCCCGTGTTCCCATCGAATCAGACAACAAAACATTGAGGGCACAATTAGTGAGGCCCTTTGCTATTCTGGTCCAGAGTGGTATTGTATACTGTGACATTTGGTTTTGGATCTGCAAGCTGTCTTGTGGGACTATACATTACTAGCTTGAATCACAGATCTTCACAAAATAAAAAAACCCAAACCCACAAACACAAAAACTCCCCACAGCTGAAACATCTGAAGAGCCAAACACTTGATTACACTTGTGAGGTTTAAAGAAACGTAATTGTGTTTTTTTTTAAAACAGAACCAGGCCTGGGCCATGTATTGTGATGAGCAATGGAAAGATATACATTTTCATTAGTCATTCCCAAGGTCCTTTCCTACTGTTTTAACAGAGAACAGTTAAGAGCCTAGGTGCAATTTTGATGCTTTCCCTCCCCTACTGTTGCTACTTGTCCTGTTTACCCACCTTTCCCTGTGCCACCAGTTCTCTCTGGGCTGCTGAAGCTGACTTCACCAGGGCACTGGTAGCAGCTGCAATGGATTTAGCTGCTTCCAGGATCTGTTCTTCGAAATCCAGAGTCTCATCTGCTTGCTATAACCAAGAAAGAACAGCGTCACACATTATTCACCTGATTTTTCAAGTATTTTCAAGATTGAGGACATGTACCAAGTGAGACAAGAAGATTTTGGAACACATCAGTAAATTCAATAAGACCTACAACACCATTTTCTACAAAGGAGTTTCATGTGGACTAAAGCTGGGAGTCAACCTACATGAACTTAAATATTAAGTTGCCCTTGTGGCTGCTGACACATGGAATTGAGTACCAGACAAGGTACTTAAAGAATTGCCTTCAACTTTCTAATAATACATTACCTCCACTAGGGCTACCCAAAACTACATTCAGAAAAGCGCAGGTCTGAATAGAAATTTTGTTTTTCCCTATGAAGATTATCTTTCTAGTGCTATAACACTGGCTTCCAGGATTGCTAAACTAGGTAGACCATTTTTCTAAATACTTAAAGACTTAAAGCATTAAAAAAGAAAAGTGATAACTGTATATTGTTTCATTCACCTGTACTAAGAAATGTAATGTAGATACGAAGCAAGTACATAGATTTAACAGCTTTTGGTAAGAGCTGTTATTTCGCAGAGAGCAGCATTGCGAAGCAGTCCAGTTTAGTCATCTTGGAGAAACGAAGTTCCAAAGGTCTGTCTGCAACACTTCAGCCATCCAAACATGTCTTTCAACAAGCACGTGCAAATAGAGAGATCAGCTGTTCCTAATAAGGCTTCTTGCTATTTAAAATGCAAATCTATTGTTCCATAAAACAACAATTTCCCTGACTTTCTAATAATTTCAACAAATACTGAAAACATTTATCCATTTAGGCATGCTTACTAGCTTCTGAACAGTTAACGAAATGGAGATAAATGGTTATTGTTATTTTAAACAGAACCAGGCCTGGGCCAAGTATTCTGATTGTTTTTTATACAGAATAAACCAAGAGAATCTATTTTGTTTGTGATCAAATCACAAGCCTACCAGAATCCAATGCAGTATGACCAGTAGGGCTAGTGGATACAATACCAGAATAGACCACCTTGTGAGAGATGAGGCTTTTGAAATACAGGTTTCTTCCAACTTACGCAACCACAGCATTCTTGTGTCAAATAACTAACTTTAGGAACACCAGCTAAGTGGGCTTTGAGTTAGAAAACTGAGCACTTCATTTGCAAATCTAAGTGCATCCATCTAAATTTAAGTCAGGTTTAGTTCTCCTGTTACTGCAATCTGATGAAATAGTAGTGCATTACAAAGTAATAAAAGATAATTATGAATAATTACAAATCATTACAAAATGGCACATCAAGCAGTGCTCAGTCCTACAGCACTTTCATATAACTGCCACATAACTAAAAGTCCAGGAGATGAAACCATAGCATCCACAGACACCAGAAAAATGGAATGATCTGGAAATAAAAACTGATGTGTAAATGAAGTTGTCTGGCATTTAAAAATTCTTCTTATCCTTTAGGAGAAGCCACCTAATTCGAGGAAAAGTATTTGTCTTGCCTTTCTATTGGGCTAATCCCACCAACTGAAGCATATTGTCTTTGTAATAAGAGTATAAAAAATGGCTTTGTAAAGTGAGCAAGTCATGTTCCACGTAAATTTTTGGCAATGCTTGCAATGTAACATCATGACCATTATTTTAATCTACGTGGTAATCATATTGGTCCTGAATTTATGCAACAGGCCTCAAGTCTTATTGATAAAACTCTTACTTCAATCACGACATCACAAAACCAAAGTGACTAAATCGAATTCAGGATAGTCACTATCAGATTTCCTTGCATTATTAAAAGAGGTGCATCATTGACTTGGATTTAAGTTGACCAAAGACTTAAACTGAAACGTCAACAAAAGTACCACTGGTTGATAGTCAATTTGGCAGACTGTTACTGGACTTTCACTTTTGTCCAAGGCTCCCTGTTATTTGGAGTTTTTAAATTTTCATTTCGTGCATTATTCTTTATATGTCAGCGTTGTCAGGAATTCAAATTGAAGCGAGGGAGCGTTTCACTATCTGCTTATTTATTATAAAGGAGGTATCGCTCTTTCGTAAAGTGTAATAAAATTTCCATGGCCATACTCTGTTCTATTAGGCAGCCACGTATGTGCCCAGATGGTATTCAACTTGCGAAAAACCAGCCACCAAAGAGAGGCTGAAGAAAAGTAGTTGTTTGAACTCAGTTCAGCATAGTGAGTGGACTAAATATTGCACATATGTGCAAAGCAAAAATTACTGCTTTCAAAGGGAATGCAGAGAAATCAAATCTTACAACAGCCTTCTCAGTAATGCATAATGGCTGGATTAACTTCCACCATGGAGCAGCAGGTACCAAATTCAAGTACCAAATTAATTTCTTTCCAATTCTATTGAAATTTGGGGTGTGGGGAGAAGAAACCACACCCTGAGTTTCTCAAACTTCCAAATCCTTTATTTCCTGTCATCTCACAACTTCTTTTATTTCTAGGAAAAAAAAAAAGAAAAAAAAAATTCTGTTGGCAGTTGATCCCTTCTGTAGAGCAGCCTTACACAGCACTCAAACTGTGGAACTCCTGTTGAGTTTTCATCTTTTCTAACAAATCCTTGTTTTCTAGTCCTTCCCTGCAGTTTTCATTTTGGCAGTTTCAGGTATGACTTCTAAGGGCTGGATACTCATGTTTGAAATGGGGAAGCAGGCACAAGGCTCAG